>PYXC01001217.1:2270000-2445000 GCA_015244755.2 Tenualosa ilisha
ACACACACACAAAATACCCCCATAAGCTTCTCCTGGCCCACATGTACAAATTTCCCTCATCAGGTTATTCTCCCAGGTTGTGTGTTGTATGTGGCACACGCAGAGAGGAACTATCTCACAACAGGGAGCTTCATCATGGATGCTTAATCCTGTCCCAGAGTAGGAGCTCTTTTTAAAAGGAACACGTGTCTGCATGTAGCTGTAGGCAAGGGCTGTATATTAAATGCTACGTATGTTTACAGGGTACCTTTTACAAGCTTCGTTTACCACACCTGTGTGGACACAGAGCAGCCATGTGTGGCCATGATGAACCTTTTGTCCATGTGGAGTAGCCTCTTACTGGTTGGCAACCTGATCTGATTCTGACCCTTGACCTTTCCTCACCCTTTAGGTGAACTGACGGTGCCATCTCCAACTGAGTGACCAATCTCTCCGTCTCCTTCTATCTGATTCTTTCTCTCTCTCTGTCTCTGATTTGGGGAAGACCAAGACATCAGCGCACAACACTTCTGCTTCTCTCTGGTTCGTCCCAGAGGGAGTGAGGTGCCTCCTTGACTGCTACGGACCATTTCACTGACGAGAAACAAGGGGGGAAAAGACCACCTCACTCTCACTCTCTTTCTCTATCTGCGTCTCTGTCTCACTGACCTACTCTCTCTTTCTCTCTCTCTCGCTCGCTCACTCACTCTCACTCTCTTTCTCTATCTGCGTCTCTGTCTCACTGACCTACTCTCTCTTTCTCTTTCTCTCTCTCTCGCTCACTCACTCTCTCTCTGGGTGAGACAGTGGTGCCAGAGTAACATTCCAAGCTGCAAAAACACATAAGGTGAGCAGCCTGAACTACTTACCCCAGCAACAACCCCCCCCCACACCCACCCACCCACCCATACACACACCCATACTTACCCACACACACAAACACACACACACATACCCACACACACACACACACACACACACACACACACATCCCCACTTGCCTTTGCCACTTTGCCAAACCTGTTGAGAAGAGCACCCATCATAATGAAGAAATGATAATACATATGAATATAGTCATAAACAGAGCACGTTTTAGTCACTGCAGCAGACAGTATGAAAAGCACCGATCCTTTTGTAATGCTCTGTAATTTATCATGTGCAGGAGCTGCAGTTGTCTGCATATAGAACAAATGGTCTGTGGCAGACATATGGAACACATCTGTTCACTGGTATCTACTCTGGTCTTATTAGTACATTCAAGACTTTCCAAAACTTCTCCGTTCCGATGACACTGTTATTATGTCTGCCCACATGAACTTTTTAACTTATCAATACGAAAACAGTTTGGAGGGGGAGAACTAATTCCCCTGAGTCTGCCTCAAAGCAGAGGCAAATCTTTTTAATGAGTTTTGCAAAGGGTGAATTTTAATACGAGCAGTCTGTATGGAAATGCATCAGACGCCTGTCAGGAGCGTTGCCAGGACAATGAGACGCGGCAGCAGACATAACAAATAAACGTTGCCTGTTTTTCTCAAACAACTTGTGTACTGTGTGTGTGTGTGTGTGTGTGTGTGTGTGTGTGTGTATGATCCTGAGAGTGTTGATGCAGCCATGGGAAGGAAGATCCCCTACTGGGAGAGGAAAAACAAAACTGTGTGTGTGTGTGTGTGTGTGTGTGTGTATGTGTATGTGTATGTGTATGTGTATGTGTATGTGTATGTGAATGTGTATGTGAATGTGTATGTGTCTGTGTGAGTATGTGTGAAAGAGAGGGAAAGAGGTCTCATAACATTCGTTAGCTACAAAAATGTAGCGTCACCATTTATCTCATCTGAACACTATCACTGATCTGACAGAGTAATTGGAACCATTATGTGTCCCCTTCCCTGTTCTTCACTTCTAATACGGCAGCTAATAGATCATTTCTGCAGCTCAACTGTCCCTGTGTTTTCTCCCTGGGAGCTTCTGTGAGTCATCTCTGAACTCCAACTGACTTAAAGCTCTGGGCATCAGATCTGGCCTAAAATCAATTCACACACACACACAGACACATGTGCGTACACATACTTTCCAACCCATCCCCCCCCCCCCCCGCCAAATCCCATCCCACTGAAGGGTCAGCCAGGTCCAGCTGTCCGGGCGTGATGGACTAAAATGCGCACATGCAGTTCTTGACCTTTGGCCTTATCGACAGGGCAAGAGTGTGTGTGTGGGGGGGGGGGGGGGGGGGGGGCTTAGGGGGTGACTGCGGGGAAAGTGTGGGGGAGCCTGTCCCTCAACATAGCCTCTTTGAAAGACAGTTTCCAGTCGCTAGTTACACATATGATCTTAGGAATACCAAAACAGGTTCACTGGCACACAGAGCGGTACTCTCAGGTGAATTGATCTCTTAAACCATAAAGTCACATAGCCTTGTCTCAATCAAAGATTCTAGAGTGGAGTGCTCTAGAATCCTTTGTCTCAATTGACACTTCTGTGCCACTGGTCTCCATATGACAACCAGCTCATAAAGCCTATATCAATAGGAGTTCCACACACGGAAAATTTGCCTGCGGTGGGACAAGCAGAGTGTGGTTCAAATTAAGAGCGGAGTGTGATGAGAAGCTCTTCATAAACCCCCAAGCTTTTTAAAATGTGTTTCAGATGACTGACTGATAGACTAACTGACTGACTGACTGCACTCCACTGCTTTTTTTTTTGAGTGCATCAGACCATGAGTCCACTCTGTCCCATCCCAGCCTGGTCTGTTCCAGCCCCGGACTTTTGGAAGCACACCATGAACTTCACAGTGTGTTCTGTAGGGCTAGAGCCAGGAGGCTGCCCTTCCTCTCTCTCTCTCTCTCTCTCTCATATTCTCTTTCCATCTCACTTTCTCTTTCTCTCTCGCTGCCTACCCCTACACTGGCCCCGGTCTTCCACACACTGTTCACTCAGAACAGTGGAGAAGGTCAGCCTGACCCTATGATAACAGAAAATAAACACACACACACACACACACACACACACACACACACACTTATTCTCCTTTGTCTACCTCTTCCTCTCCTTGCAGCATTTATCATTTTTATTTAAAAGATTAAAAAAGTAAAAGAGCCAAAGAATAAAAGGGCCTCTTATCCAGGGGTTCCCCATAAATAGTCTTCCACATCACAGTGCAATATGTGTGTGTGTGTGTATTTATGTATATGTATATATGTGTGTATGGATGTGGGTGGTTTGAACTGGCACACAGTGTTCTCGTATGTATAAAAACAGATTGAAACAGCATAACCGTATGGCAGGCCATATATTTGCAGATATATATCTTTTTGATGTAAGCCCTGTGAATAAATATATTTCTACACCCCCTTGGCTTGAGTGCACAACTCCAGTCTTGTCTGCCAGAAGTATGTGTTTGTATAATGTGACATTTCTATATGAGGACACTATATCCTGCTCCAATCTTTATAAGGCAGTGTTGGGGCAGCACTCAGGCTTGCTCATGCTGGAGCGTTCAAGGCACTCTGCTGCCGATGCCATCTCAGTGCCTGCCCCCTGGCACACTTTAAACAAGCAGCTCGAGTGCCCTGAGAATGCCCTGTGTAAACAGTCTCTACTCGCTGCCACCCCCAAAACTCCCATCCCACTGCTCTGGCCCCTCCTAAACACATACACCACATGCGCACACACACACACACACACACACACACACAACACGTGCACTCCAGATGCACTTATTTATACAAATACTCACACTCACTCACACACACTCACGTACGCACACACACACACACACACACACAAAGAGTAAAACAGGCACATGGAATTGCACAGACACGCTTTCACTCCACACAAAGACAAAAGCACACACATGCATACACATTTACATGCACCCAAACATGCACATATACTGTATGCACACACACACACACAAATGGATTCTTTCCCCTACACACCCTCAATACACATTTACTCTCTCTACGAGCCAGACATATTTGCATTTACAAATGCAGAACATGCAAATGCCAAAAACTACGTGCTGAACACACCCTGCACAAGAAACAACTCTATATACAGTACAAGGCAATGATAGCACAGATTTATCCCTTCATTCAGCATGTAGGGGGAGTCTAACTCAAGATTATTGTAATCTGTATTTTAGAAGCAACTCCAAGTTTCCCCTCTTTAAGCTAATGAATATCTAAGGGACTGTCCAAGCGACTGAGTGTTTACATAAATCTTTAATGCATTTCTCCAAAGCCCACTAATGAACAGGTCTTGCTTACCAGAATATTCTACCGGTTCTAGCAGTTCCTTTTGTTTATTTCTTGAATATTTATTGGCTTGCCGTTTGGGATATATTTAGGACAATCACGTTCAGTAAACATTGAAGTTTACATCATTCAGAAGACTGTGCAAACTGGACCGTTTGTTAATGTTTGGGAAAACAAATCCTAAATCCAGAGTAGAGCTATGCTTTTGTACCACACTGTTATATCACATGTATGTGACATATACCACATGTTGCTACACATTCATTCGTACTGCATGTAGCATAACACAGAACAAAATTCTAATAAGGCTTCTTGTTTCAGGAAGTGCTAACCCCTGGTTTGAAGCCTCCCAAGTTCCAACACAGTATTCCATGGCTTGTTTTAAATACCTGGCCTCATACTACGCTACTTTGTGTCGACATGAATATTACTGTTCCTGGCAAAGGCAAGGGCAGGCTGTGTCAATATAATGGACTTGCTAAATAAACGGCATGTCTTACACAAGTTTTCTAATGCACACTCATTTCTGGTGAGGAAAGGCAAACAATATGAAGTGTGGGGGAAATCATAAAGTACAAAAGCTGGCGCTGAACATATAGTATCTGCCTCTGTGCTTTTAGAGTCAGTACGTCTCTTTGTAGCACAATGCAAAACTTCCAGTACCATCTGGGGAATTGATTTATGGTTCACAAAAATGGAGAAAAATGGACATGCCAAACAGTGTTACATTGGTGCCTGATGCCAGACCAAACTCGAGCCAACCAGGTCCTAATAGCTTGAGGAGAGAGGGAAATGGATTCATTTAACACAATGAACTTATCATTTTCCATTCAACTTTAAACAGAATTTGCCTCATCGCCCAAAGATGTTACACATGCACACACACACACACACACACACACACACACACACACACACACACACACACACACACACACACACACACACACACACACACCCTTAAAGGGAAAGAGAGGGAGAAAGCAGGAGAGAGAGAAAGACAGAGAGAGAGAGGGAGTGGCACAGGAGAGGTACTGCCATCAATCAGCAGTTAAATGTTCAGTGAGGTGAGGAAAATGAAGATTTGCATATTGAATTTGACTTTGAATTTGAATACTCTATCCCTCTCTTCCACCCATTGTCTTTGTCGTATTGTAGTAGTGTAGTGTATTTCAGCAGGTGTGGGAATACACTCATCATGGCATGCAGAGGTCACTGAGTCTGTAGAGACTGACAACCACAATGATGAGTGTTTGCAACAAATGCACTCACATTCACTCACTCATCTCAACTTACACACACACACACACACACACACACACACAGAGAGAGAGAGAGAGGGGTGAAATAATCATTAGTTTAAGTTGTAGGGGAAGGGAATTTGATTAATGAGATACATTAACACTAATGAAATGCATGTGTTAGCATATACACCCACTCAACTCCTTACATTGAAGACTACTTACAGCCAGGGATAGAAAAGGCAGAGTATGCCTCAAACTCCCCTGCCTCTTCCTAACGCCTTGTGTGTGTGTGTGTGTGTGGCAGCTGGAGAGATGATTGAGTAAAGCCACACAATGAGTCATTGGCGTTAATCAGCTTTTGCTCAGACATGCAAAACATGTGTTCCCTTTCTGCTAAGAAATCTTGAAGAGTACCACTTAAGCGCAGAATATCTGCATACAACACATGCATGAAAGATTTCTTTACAGATAAGTGCAAAAAGTCGTTATTCACATACACCAATCTATTGGGCCTTGCATAACTACATTTCCCAAAAATCCAAAACAATCCTTCTTATAAATCATTCTTGTCACAGTTTCTGTGATTCATGCTACCTTAAGATTGCTAACCACGCCAAACAATGTACTGACCTGTATCAAGTGGAAATCACATAGTGAACAGATACACCAACAGATATTTCAGTTATTTCCCCTATTTCAGACAAACTTCTGCTTTTGTTTTATTTTAGACATACCCCAAATGACAAGATATACAAATCTGACAAAGTTATGATTATCAGAAACAGAAAAAAACAACCTTAGAGTGCTCAGATCTATCAGAGAGAAAATAGAAAAAAAACAGATGAGGTGCTAAGCTGAACTGGCACAACAGAGCCAAGAGCAGATGTTGCCTCAAAATGGCAATCCATGCAACAGGCACCACCATCTTCAAGTAAGACAATATGGTGATTGTGTGTGCTAACCATAGCCATGTGTCTGGTTATAGCACCTCTCCCATGCCCGTGTTGATGCTGTGGCAGTCAGAAAATGTTATGATGTGCTAGCTTTTATTTCCCATCCAAGCGGACAAAGCGATGGCTCCTGGATATTCCTTCCAAGAATCCTTGAATTCTCAGGATGAAAAAAAACCCACAATAGACACACATGCCCTGCACATGTGGGAGAGGTCGTCAGGTGCCAAGGAACACAGGCAGACAGCCGGGCAGGACTCTGGTGAGGTTTAATAACCCAGGCAAATGGCAGCTGCTTGTTTGCCTGTGCTAAAATGAGAGAATGCTGTAAAAGACTCTGACAATAATAAAGAAGCCTCTTTGACCCCCCAACAGATAAACACACACACACACACACACACTCACACACACACACGGCCTACTCTACATCCTTCTCCTTCTACCCATGTTCATCTCTTGCCACACTACATCCTGGAGATGGTGAGAGCCAAGGCTTCAGAAACAATCCCCACTTAGACACACACACACACACACACACACACACACACACACACACACACACACACACACACACACACACACACACGCGCACACACACAGATGTAGGCACTTGCACACACTCTTCGTTCTGCACAAGAGGCTTATACAGATCTCTGAGCAGTGTTTGATGCTTATCCAACCATCTGAAAGAAATTCATTGCTGCACTGAGGCACTCGCTATAAAAATCCCCCCCCCCAAACTTCCTCCCAAACACCCAAACTGAAAGGCCATCGCCAATGCTTATCCTCCAGGCCTGCCAGGGGTACAGGGGGTGAGAGATGCCATAAGTTTCATGGACTACACTAACAGTGGGGCCAGCTTCACCCCGCTGCCAAATTTGGGGAAGGCGAGTTTGTGTCGCTTAAGCCAAAGAGCTGTGGCCGGGCAGGAATTCTCTCTCAGAGTTGTGTTATGTGTTTCAGCACTGCTATGCTGGTGTGAACTTTCCTTCGGTTTTGAGTTTTGTAAAATGGCTGTGCCAAACGAAGGATTTTTCCATGCCAACAAGCTACACTTTGGCATAGAATCTTACATGAGACCAACCCACCCAAACTACTGGGAAATGAATGTGGTGGTCACATAATAACTGCCAGGCCTGATGTTTTTCCCAGTTATTCAACACTAACACCTTCTCCCAAAAGCTTCATGTACACCATTTAAAGTCTGGTACATGCTATGGAGTAAATATGCTATCTGGAGCTCAATCATGTAAAATTTTTACTTTTGTGGGCCTTTCAAAATAATGGGCCTCAAATTTGCTGACTAGCCAACTAGGCAACATTCCTCTCAAATGGAGCAAAATTAAACTGAATGCTAAATAATGAGCCGCAATGCTAGCCAAACTGGATTAGCGAGATAGCTGATTGCTGTGACTGTGATAAGTCAATTGCTCACATCCATCAAGGCTGAGGTCTCTCTTTTAATCCGCTATTTTGACACACACCAAAACTGGAGTGGGGTGTTATTACTATGGAAGAACAGCTAACCAATTCACAAAGGAGTTCAACTAATCCCAGTGTTTCCCTTTGCGTGACTTTGGGGTAATGATCCTCTAAACATGCTGGGTTGCACAAATTTCTGATCTCTGTGGAGTGTGTGTGTGTGTGTGCTTGACATCTCATAACCTTTATGTCTAAAGTGGGGTCATTTGTTTTGTTTAATAAGGCTCAGTGTTTGTTTTGGGTCACATCAGTAGAGGCGCTGGATTGCGTGCAGAATCACATCATGTGGAAAACCTGGGCCTTGTCGGGGGGAAAGGCTGTGCAACACCTCTGTGTTATGTTGACATTTTGACATGCGCACACACACACGCACGCACATACATGGAAAATGGGGACGGCTGTTTTGAGGGGCTCTGCCCTGAACTCAAACAGTGTGCATGAGTGTCAGCATGGCCCCTGCTTTTATTTTACCATTCCGAAGCGTGTACACTTTATTTACCCTCATTAACTTCTAACCTTGCTGACAGGACTGAGTTCTGCCAACTCCTGCCAAATGAAAACTTTAAAACGTGCTGAAACTTATGTGAAGTGATTGGGACACAACTCAGTGCTGGAGGAAACACTGAGATTGTTTTGAGTATGTGTGTGTGTGTCTGTGAGTGTGTGTGTGTTTGTATACGTGTGTATTTGTGGCCAAACACTGGTATGCATAAATACTATAATTATGATTAAATCAAGTTCAGTCAAGGGTTGTGAAATAGGCTGACCACCAGCATGACCCTGGAAAGCAGGACACTTTGGTCCAGATTGGGCAAAACTGACCAGTTTCCCCTATATGTATGCTGATGCAACATGATAACAACTAGTAGATCACAATATGGCCACACGTTTTTAACTTGTTGCATGCTAAAGGATAAAAGGAGATGGAACAGTTGTCCAGATAGAGGGCTGGAAAACTAGACTTTTTTGGACAAACTGTAGTGAAGTGGTCACCCAATTATAAAAGAAAATGATTCTAGCTGCAGCCTTGCTAAACTGTAGTTTAGCTGCAAAGCAAGTTCTAAAAGATAACATTGGAAATGTACCATTTTAAGTATCAAATTATTCTGCTATAATACCATGGGCGCAAACTCTTGAATGTTTCACTTAACCGAGAGTCCACAATAGGTGTTTATTACTTGCTTGTCTGGCAAGATGAAAGAAAAAAAGGTTCTGGCAAACAAAAACAAGAACCGGCAGGAAGGGGGGACATTCAAAGGGTCGAGTGCAATTGTTAGAGAGAGCGGACAGGCTTTTTTAGGCCCAGGTAGTTGGCCACAGCTCTGCACCCTACTCCTCGACACATTTCCATAACAGGAAAGGTCAGCTTTACAACTCCAAAGGGCTCAATAGCCAAGGTTTCTGCAGCTAGCTCTCCTCCAGTCCTCTTTCTACCCCTCCCTGCACACACACCTCCCCTCCGCCCCCCTCATCCCCAGCCCTCTCTCTCTGTCTCTCCCCAACACCCTCTCACCAATCTGAAACGCAGCCAGCTCCGTGGTCATGCAGACATGCATTGTTTAAAAACTACTTGTAGCCATGCTGTTGATGCTGTCCCTTGTGGGCAGCAAGGGTTTTCCTCGAATGTAGCCAGGTCCTCCCCATGGCAGCAGCAACAATATCAACAACAACAACAACGACAGAGAGGGAGCACACGGCCAGGCGAGGGGGGAGACACCGAGGCAGCAGTGCTATCGGGATACAATCTCAATATTGTACGACAGCCTGCCAACAGAGCACACATGGAACTATATTTAAACCAAATAAAAGAACTCATTTTATGTCAATGTTTGCAGCTTTTTATGCCAAGCTGTCTGCCGGGTCTTTGAAGAGGTAAAGTACCACGTGATTGCACTTATATTTTTTTTACCCAGAGAGCCCATTTCCACCCCCACGGCGAAGCGTTTGCAGTGGGCTGCGCGCTCTTTATTGCGGCCGTGTCTGTTGTTGTGCTTGGCAGCTGGCTGCACTGTTTGAAGTGGAGCCTGGTCCAGGCCCAAACAACAATGCAGGAAGTTTAACTGCTTCTGGCCTTTCAGCATTTCGAGGCCCAGGCAGTCTCCCTTGGCAATAATAAAACAGCTCCACAGTACCTTGTGGACACTCTCAACAGAAAGACCCAAAGCAGCAGGGCAGCAAGTTCCGCCACTGGACTGGAACAGTAAAAAAAACAAAAAAAAAAACAAAAAAAAAACAGACTCAAGGGTTTGTTATTTTAAATTTCTACTGATCAAGCAAACACACACTAACAGACTGTTTCCAATGTGTTTGTCAATCCTGTGTAAATGATATGGGGAATAACCTTAGGTTACAACGCTACCAAGCATATGCCATTGATTGCCTTCAATTACTTTGTGTACTGAAACTAAAGGAGGGCCTACACGAGAACTTCAAAAAAGCACTTCATCAGACCATCAAACGACATGCATTCTGTTTAACGCGTTTCCATCAAATGATTGGTACTTATAAAGGCAGTATAAAGGAAGTGTACGGATGCTTGTGTTTATGCATGTTCATAATGGTGTTATTCAGGGCTTATTAGGTTGTTGTACTCAGTCATCGAGGGGTTTTCTGCAGGCAGCAAATCTTTGCCCCACAGTCTCTTTGTACTCTTTTTGATATATTGGGAACACATGTTGCAAAGCAAAGGCCTGAAGCTAGACGTCGCTCCTGAATGAAATCTCAGTCTCAGGATGTCAAAGTCACTGTAGGGTGAACTGGAGCAAACAGGAGGGAAATGCGTGGATACAGAGACATGTTTGTAGTCATGTTTGTAGCGGTAGTCACCGAACATAAACCTGGAATAACAGTGTGGGATTAAGGGGCTATTATGGGGGGGATACTGAGCGATATTCCATCTGACAGCACCTTAGTGCTGGGTGTAGGGTTCACACAAGGGCTATGGTGTCAGCGTATTCATAAAGGATAAAACACACACACACACACAAACACACACACACACACACACACACACACACACACACACAGTGGGCGGTGAGAGACAGAATTAGCAATAGAGACACTGCTTTTCAAACGCATGTGCGCGAACACATACAAACACATGCATTCTTGACATGCAGAATGCGAAAAGGTGGCGGTGTTAAGTCTGCAGAATTGGATACTTCACACTCTCTCCAGCTCTGACCAACCTGACAAAAACACATGCTTGCCCACACACAACGCAACTGGGTATTTTCTTGGGAGTTTTTTTCTCCTTAATCCGACATTTGAGTATGAACACACACACACACACACACACACGCGCACAGACACACACACACACACACACATTTTCACAACACACCCATCTCATTTCCCCCTGAAAGAACACACTGGTTTGATATATTCCCATGGGTGCGGAGATTTCAAAGCGAACGGTGAAAATATTTGCACTGGCAACCACCAGCCCAACCAAAAGGATCAAATACGATATAAATACAATATAATTATCCCTGTAATTACAGCAGATAGTAGAGGAATCTTTTCCCTGTACTACTACAGCTTTCCTCACCTCCCGTAGAGTCATGGTTACCTTGAATGGTACTCCACCCTCCAGACGAGGCCGGCACCACTATGCTCAGCCTCGCCCAGACATACCACACCATACTAAGGGGAAGATACCTGGGCGTAGACCAAGCGTAGGGTGGCAGGCAGTTCTGGCCAACATGGTTAGCCATGCGGGACCTGTCAGGCAGGGCGAAGAGCACATTGTGTGTGTTTACTTGCTGCCATGTGTCTCTGAGGGCATGGCTGGCATGGGCTGCTTGCGTGGACACGTGAGTGTCGAGATGGCGCATTGGCGAACAATGAAGCCTTTATGTATCTAGCTCTCTTCTCAGGGTGTGACATGCAGACACATTGTATGGTGACTGATTGTGTTTTTAAAGTTTCGTTCAACATTTACTTAATGTCTGCAACCTATCAACACACAAAGGGGTATAATTAAGGATGTCTATGTAGTGGAACACTGAGTTTGTATAGATCATAGTGCCATTGGCACACCTGGCACCTCCCTACTAGTTTTACTCAAACTTAATATGGTATTAGAATAACAGTCTTATGAGGTCTCAACCTATAATTTAGAGAGACTGTGATGGTGATGATACTTGTCTTGTCTAGATGGGCATCCCTATGTCCACACAACTCATTGTTAAGATTTAGAATTTATTCATTGGCCCTAGGTCCCCTAGTTCTAATATCCTATGTTCCCAGGGGCCTTATGTTTCCCTTGCCTCCTGTGTATCCCATGGCCTCCCCAGCGATTATTAAGATCCCCAGATTTACATTGGACCAAATGGGATTATGATTATGATTATGTTCTCCAATTCCATATTCATCTATAATGGCCTGGGTTGCTGTGTTTGAGAAGTGTGTTTTGTATCCCAGTATATCTGGAAAGTATCCATTTGAATTTGAAACAGGTTAAATGCAGAAGGAAGGTTACAACCCGTTGCCCAACCTGTGGCCTGAAGCCAAGCTCAGACTGTTCCCTAAATGTACACTGCACAGTGCAGAGTCCAACTGCCGTTTGCTCTGCATATTAAGAATGACATATGATACACTGTGACTAAACCTTTTTTTTTTTACAAATGTATTGTCATGCTCTGTACAGTAATGAAATACAGTAATTTCTAGGCCATATTCTGCAAGTCAATTCTTCAAGTCAATAAAGATCTTAAAAAAAAAAAAACAATAGAAAAAATGAAATGACCGTAAATGGAGAAATCACTGACACTAGCTAATGTAGCTCTGTGACACTGGCAAAGCTCCCAATCTATTCTTTTTGTTTATCTTTAGTGTATTTACACACACACGCACGCACACCTGTCTCCTCATTCCCATGAGGAATGGGAATTGCTTTGAGAACCACGCTCAACCATTCTCTTAATTGTGTTTGCCTACAGATGGGCAGTCAGGTGCTCACCTCGTTCACAGCACAGTTCACAACTCTCGAGGCAGGGGGCTTTCCACAGGGCTTTCCTTTCCAAAGATCCTTACCCAACATCCCCCCCCCTCTGTGTGCCCTTGCCCAGATGGTCTGCTTGTCTCCACGTACAAGGCCCCTAGGGGAGGGCACAGGTGGCAGAGGTGCCCCGCTGTTTAATGGGCGTCCTCACCTGAAGGATCAAAGGAGGACAAACTGCTGCCCTTCACCCTGTCAGGAGCATTTAAAGGACTTGTGTTTCATCAGATGGAAAATCAAAAGCTTCTCTAAGCTAGGGCATGATACTGTTTGAATGTTAGAAATGTCAATGGTTTATGCCAACATTGTATTTATGCTCTGAAACGTAATCATGCGTAATCAAAAAAAGTGTGTCACTAAAAAAATCAGGATAGGTTGGCCAACTCATTTTGAAAGAAAACATTACCAAATCAAACAGAACATATATCTCAGTTTACAATTACAGTGTCTCAATTCTATTTCCTGACTGAATTCACTGATCATTGTAGGCTTATAACACAGTCATTTAAAAATAATAATTCAAAGTGACCTGGGAAAAGGACATGAAAAGTGCTGTCTCCAGAGCGTTTCCCACTCTGTGCTCACCTATGTAAGTGGATCCTCTAGGGACGTATCTGCTTTAATGGTATTAACTGAAAGGGATCAGCTTTACGGTGTACAGTAAGGATAATTAAAATCATTCCCAGGGCTTTACCATCAGTCCGAGGGTGAGGAGCAAGAGCGGAATCGCCGCTTCCCGGCAGAGCCGAGCGGAGCGCAGTTCCGGGAAGAGCTGGGAGAGACAGAACACAAGCAGGGAGGGAGAGGATGAGAGACCGTGTGTGTGTGTGTGTGTGTGTGTGTGTGTGTGTGTGTGAGTGAGAGAGAGAGAGAAAGAAAGAAAGAAAGAAAGAGGAGGGAGGGGGTAGGATGTGGAGATGCACAATGAAGGAAATAAAAAGGAAAGGGCTGGGGAAGAAATAGCCGGAGACAAGGCAACAACAGAGCGAATGTGAGGACAAAGGAGAAGACTCAGCAGGAGGGGAGGAGGTGAAGCGAGAGCGAGGATGGATAGAATGAGCGATGCCGTGAAGAGGAGGGGAAAGAGGGGGATGGAGGGAATGGTAGAGACGGAGAAGTGGACAAAACCACTCGTGAGCTGCCACTACACTACATGACCTGCGATCATTATTCTCGTAAGAGAGTGACGGCATGTGTAAGGATGAGTCAGTGGCATAAGATCACACCACCATCAGCAACGGCAGCATCTGCAGAAGCAGCATCAGCAACAGGAGTTGACGGTAAAACCCACAGGTCTCAGACCAGCCTGGATATAAGCAGCCTTAGTGAGTCAATGTGGGGTGGAATGACATCACCGCAGGCCTCAGATCAGCTTCTAGTCGGCAGATCTGACATGAGTCAGCAGCCTCATGGTGACCTCATTGCTGTAGAGCTGAGATCAGACTCAGGTTAATCTGCCATCCCCCGCTAGCCTACTCATCTTCTTACCTTAACCTGATCCATTTAGCTTTGAAACACAATGATCTCACTGTCACTACAGTCATCGCAGCCACTACAGTTGGGCCAAGAAAATTAAGAAAATACTAATCTGATTCTGGAATATACCTATGAGGCCTGATGGGTTTATAATTGAAGCCTCATTAGCCTTTTTTATGGCCTCCACTGAAAAAGACCATTTCAAAGAGCTGTTGTCGAGGTTTGGCCTGTTCACCTTGTGGGGTTGGTATAGGATGCCTTAAAAGCATACATGCTATCACGGTCGACTTGAAAACTAAACCACCATTTTATTTATTTTATGGATCTGATGTCAGTTGGAGTTGATTTATACAGGGTATGCACATATTTGGCGAAATGCCAAGATTCCTTGCAGGCACTCAGCAAGGAACTTCAGGTATTTCACAAGTCCTTTCTCAATCCTTCGTGCCATCCATTTACTTTATCTAAATCTAAAGTTGAATGATAGCGTAAATGAAACAGAAAACTGCATTCTCTCAGTTAGCCACAGTTTCCAAAACATTTTGAGGATCACACTTAAGAGTCAAGACAAGAGATGTCATAACGATAAGTTCCATTCGAGTTTTAGAAGGGCTGCATTCAACTGTACTGGAGGTTGAAATTAGTTTACTCAGTCAGTGGTACAGTACATATTCATATAGTTCTCACTGGCTTAATTCTGAGATGTCCCTTGGAGACATGTGATTGCTTAGTCAGTGAAGGGCAGTTTCAAGCCATGAAATCTCCACTGATGATTGACTACGTGTATATCAGTCTCATCTCCGATGTCAAACTTTAACGACTCTCGGCGAGAATAAAAGTGATCGCGCACTGCCGTCTGAAGCAAGCACCCATTATCAGGCATGCACAGTAATAATCATAAATCCTCCCCTTAGCATGCTTGTGTCCTTACTGTCTGTGTCCTTGAGCCTAGCCGTGGAATACTGACGACTACTTAGGCGCGCTTTGACCTTGGCGTGGCCACCATTTACAAAGACATTAATAACGTCCCTCCGGATCCATAGACATTCATAAAGGACCGACAGACAGGGGGAAAATTCAATTACCTCTACCCCAGCACCGGGTCAGCGGAGGGGACGGAGAGGGCATGGGGACTCTTGAGTGGAGTGGTGATGCATGGTGCCAAGCTGCCAAGATGAGTGCCTGGTGCACCACTCATCTAGTGCCCACAATGAACAGACAAGAGGGCCACAGCCACATCCTGTTTCATGGCTAGCTCCAGAGTGCAGAGCATTGCTTCTTTTTTTTTCTTTTCACACATTTGATGTTTAGTCTTGCTTTTGGTTCTTTGGTGCAGTCTTGGTGCAGTGCAGTCTGCGTGACATTAAATATGAACATCTTTTAGAGCATTTTTTGTAAGATGCATATTTGTGGAAAAGAGTTTTTTGGTTCCATATCTTCTATCTTATGTTTCTGGCTGGAAAAGCTATATCTTTACACAGAGGAAGATGAACAGGCTTGGGACATTTAGCATATGGGAACTAAAACAAAACAGCTTGTGAAATTAAACAGAAAAGATAATTTATCAATGTTAGAGTCAACGCAATTACAGCTTCCCAGAAAGCACAGGATACTTCTATGTAAGTTTAACTGAAATTTATGTTATGAACTATGATTCATCCACAGGGCTCAGAGATTATCTTGCTGTGTTTATGATAACACCGTAGCAATTTAACAAAAAAAAATCCAGTGAAATGAATAATTAAACTGACCTCTCTCGTTTCCCAAACAAACATCCCACTGTTACCGTGGACACATCATGCCTTGAGCTGCTGCCCAAAGCCCACTTCGGTGCTGTGGGAGCCGTCTTAGGTTTCCCTGAGAGCAGTTCACCTTATGTAAAGAAATGAGGGCAGATAAACGTGTAATTTGTCATCCCCTTACTGGACGGGGTCAGCCGGATGACCAGTGAAAAAGACAGTGGGCAAGCATAGAAGAGTGAAAGAGAAAGAGAGAGAGAGAGAAAGAAAGAGTGTTTGTGTGTGTGTGTGTGTGTGTGTGAGAGAGAGAGAGAGAGTTTTGGCTTCCTTTTTTTGGAGATGCCCTGATTCTGTCTTGATTCCCCACTGGCTTGGGATAACACTCTACATTATTGATGTTTGGAAATAGGAGAAGCTTTTTTTGTAAGGCACACTATCTGCCTGCGTAATTAGTCATTATGTGCTGCACTACATCTTTTGTTGCTCCCTGACTAACCAGGCAAAACGCACACCACTGAGATGCAAACATATGATTGGTCCAGGTATGGGCCCAGGGCCAGTTCGTCTGATCCTGGATCACTGTGACTGTGCTTCTGATGAATCTATGCTATCATTACAATTGATCAGAAATAAGGAAGAAATAAAATGCATCGCTGACGTATTTAATTGGAACAGCATAACAGTTCTATACTATTTTACAGTGTCATTCTGTTTAATGATTATGTCTCATGCAAATCCCCAAGTCCATAATGTTCACTCCAGACTTAAGCTTGCAGTAATTTTCCCACTGAGAAAAAAACCAGCTCATGAGCATGTTAGTACTGTATGGAAAGTATGCCTGGGCCGTTGGACTTGTGTATATTTTTCGTCTCCTTCTACAAAGTAAGAGAGTGTCGTAATTCAGAAAGGGACCATTAAGTCACTCAACGGTGTGTGTAATTAAACACTGGATACTGTTTTTGTTTTTGTCACTTTTTCCAAACATGGGACACTTTGGCACTCATACCAAAAAGGACACAGAGGCACAGACCTGCTTCTTTACCAGCCTGATCTCATGCCTAAATCACTTCTGAAATTATTTATGAGCTCTCTTAATAACACTCTGTCCATTAAGGTGTTCAGTGAAGCAGATGTTAGGGCACTGTGTATGCTGGCAGGGACTAGCAAAGCCTGAGAGAAGGGGAAAAAAGACTCCCAGTATATAAGTAAGTCTCCTTAATTACTAACATGATATTGTACTTGATTATATGCCCAATATTAACACAGGATTAGCAATAACACTGTGCGAACAACAGTAGAAATTCCTGTATGACTAAAACACAAAAAGCCATCCCAGTTGAACATGAATTTGCAAAGTAAGTAATTCAAAGTGAGGCAAACATTTTTGCAGCTCTCTCTCTCTCTCAGATTTCACTTACAGTAAGAACAGCTCAGCCGTAAACATGTGTGGGTGGGGCTTACAGAAAGTCAGGGGCCAGAAATCACCCTGGGTGTTACAGCCGTTATTGATTGGCTTGTGGCGAATAGCTTATTAAGCTTTATAACAGTAAAACTACTCCATGTGCCCCAACAACAAATACCATAACCCCAAGGCTTCCATTCATTGCCTTGTATGCTGTATGTGGGAATGTGGGGTTTTCAGGTGTCATATTAGTAACTGTAATCTGTCTATGAAGCCCTGATTCCAAAATCTTTGTATCATCAATAATTTTAATTATTCATTCATTCATTCATTCATTCATTTATTCATGTCATTATACATTTTATATTGCAGATTTTCGTTTTTTTATCAGTTCCACATAATTGTATGTCATAAATTATGACCTCAGGGAGAACTATGGCAAATCATGACATTTCTGTTATTCCATGCTTTTTATTTACTTTTTATAAAAAAAAAGTTACACAGTATCAGACACAGTCTATTGGATTTTTGCATTCATGCAGTTTAGATGACTGGGAAAATTCATCTTCCTCTGAACAGCACCTGTGCGCTCTCTCATTCTCCTAATGCACACTTTTAACACTTTTGACCTTTAATCAATAGGTATTCAGTAAACCTGTGTCACTTAATGATTGCTCACCATACTTTTAAAAATCAGTACTATTACAAGTAAACACCTCTGTCTGCTGATGCATATACCTGGTTATGGCAAAAGTCCACCGGTTTACCGCATTAACTGCAGGTGCTGTGCGTTTCTGTGTGAGACAGAAACCACAGTTTCACGCCCACTACCCCCCGAAACTGAGGGGTTTCCACCACAGGCGACTGTCGTACCCCACATGGACCCCCTGACATTCAGCAAGCAGAAGTCATACAGAGAAGTGTGATTCCCCTCCACTTGTGCGTGGACGTTGGAGGCGCCAGAATTTCACTGAAGACCACAGAGGAGGAGGCAGTGAGAGAAGAGCCTCCAGCCACCACAGACACCACAGGCCAAAGGTTTCAGTCGAATTGAAAAAAAAAAAAACAGGAACTCGATGGTCGCTGAGGATTTTTCTTTAGTTGTAATTGTTATAATACAATTGTTTTATAATATATCTTATAGGAGCCAGGCATAAATATGACACAGTCAGATATAATTTAACCCGCTACAACACGAAAAATGTTAGTTTGTTGGCATTTGTGAAAAATAAGCTTGTCAAATATGTCAATTTTTGTCAGTTGTCAGGAAACAATAAATTATCAAGTCTTACGTCCTTTGACAGTGTTTGTAATTAATATATGTGGTGGCAGATTGCCACTACTGTACCCTGAGCTATTGGATGCCCCCCCACCCCCTTTAAATGACTGACATTCCTCGCAGGTTTCCCAGCTCTGACTCACCGAAAGCCCCCACTGTCAACATGCTGCACTTCTCCTTCTCACACCCCCTGAGGCGCAGAGCAACTGTGCCCCCAAACCCTCACTCCTCCAGTGCGTGTGTGTGTGTGTATATGTGTGTGTGTCTGTGTGCGTGCATGTGTGTGTGTTGTGTGTGTGGCGGGTAATCACAGACAGGGACAGCTGCAGTGGCCTTGGAACCCCCCTTTCCACCTTCCCATCTAATGCTAACTCAACCACCCCACCCCTTTGCTTTGACCATGCCCTGAGCTCCTGTTTCTGGGAAACGGGATTTGGCAGCAGGGGAGGCTTCCAGACAGTCACATGATCCCGCTGCCGAGCCGCGCTGAGCCGAGCCCGGCATAGCGTAGCGTAGGGATCTCCCGATAGTCACATGATCAATGTGCTGATTCATGGTCCTGTCGTCCCCGCTCTTGCCTCCTTAGGGGAAATGAGGTAGAAGATTGGGTGGGGGTGGGGGTGGGGGAATGGACTGAGCTACCTTATTGAATCAATGTGATAATTGCATACAAGGGCAAACCACTACTGTGCTACATACATGGGTCTCTCTCTCACTATACTAATGCAGTGTCATTCAATTATCGCTTTGCCTAATGATTATTAGTTAATTATTACCAACATACTACAGTGCAAAATATTTTTTTTCTGTGGTAATGTACCATACCAAAGATCTCACCCTTATTTCTCTTTTTTTCTCTCTCTCTCACACACACACACACCTGACAATGTGATATAACTCTTCTGTGCTGTTGGCCAGTCTTGGCTTCTTCACTAAATAATTCAGTTGCTAGTTTGCTGGACTGACCGCAAGGCTGTCCCTGTGATTGCCTGAGCAGAAAGGCAATGTCCTCTAAGTAGTACATAGAAATGGGCTCCACTTAAAAAGAAGAAAGAGAGTTTTATTTCTGCAGGCCCGTCCCTACAGGCACTGACTAGGGGGGTTGTCTCAGGCCTGACTTCCCCTGCTATGCTTGGGTGACTCCTCTTGGTGGTGTGAGTTCTGGTAGCTGCTTCTCTTTCTCTTGCTCTCTCTCTCTCGTTCTGCACTTGTGATTTCCAAAGGTCATTGTTTACAGTAAGCCAATTCCAAATTGCAAGGACTTAGAGACTGTCTGAGGTTGTTCCCCTTATTCCCTCACCCTCAACTACCTCTCTCTCTCTCTCTCTCTCTCTCTCTCTCTGTCTCTCGATCATTCTTGCTCTCTTTATCACTCTCTCCTTAGTTCCTCCATGGTCCCTAGAGAACACCTTTCTCTTTATCAGAGTAGAACAGGTGTGTGTGTGTATGTGTGTGTATGTGTATGTGTTAGGAATCTTCCTGAAATGCCCGCATCTCCTTTAGTCTTTCTCACAGTATCACAGCTGCTTCCCCAGTGTGAATGACTGTTTCAATCAAACAAACATGACATGAATGGCAGCATATGCATGTGTGTGTCTGTGTGTGTGTGTGTGTGTGTGTGTGTGTGTGTGCAATCTGCGCATATGTGTGCATTTATGTGTCATGTGTGCATGTATGAATATTATTTGTGTGGCTGGATGTAATTCTGTTTGTAAATGCAAGGAAGGGAAGTTGGGGATTCCCTCATATAAGTGTGTATGTAAATAATAAGCGAAGGGAAGAACCAAAGGCAGAAACGAATGGCCCAACAGCTGCTGTCATGTACTAAGAGGCTTCACAGAGCTGAAAATATCCACACACATTCAAACTTTTTTCTCTCTCACATAATACACACTTAGACACAAAAATACATGCACACTCACTCTCTCTCACACACACACACACACACACACAGACACCACAATCAGTGCCTCCACCATCAGAGACAGAGGCCTTGAGCTGTGCAGGAGGCCTAAGTCTTCATTCAACACTCTTGGGCTTTGTTTTCTCTGAAAAGCGAAAAGAAAAACTGCCGATGCATGTGAACATACCTCTCAGGGACACAGACAAAGACAGAGAGAGAGAGAGTGAGAGAGAGAAAGAGAGAACTGTCTGTGGTGGTGTTAAACCAGAGGGCCCAGCTGAGGTGTTACGCCATGCTGTTACTGAACTCACTCATGTAAGTCAGGAATTTACCAGAGCTCAGATGTGGGAGACCCCTTGCAGTCCAGGTTTACTCTGGGAGATCCCTTCAAGTCCCAGTTTACTGTAAGGATTCAGCATAGGGACGGGGAGGAAAGTCCACAGGACATCATTCACACTGAATACACAATCAGTTGTCAGTTACACAGCTTCTTGGAAGACAGAAAGTGAATGCAAAAGAGGGTAAAGGTGACCACTATGTGTGCGTAAGTGTGTGCATGTGAGAGAGAGAGAGAGAGAGAGAGAGAGAGAGAGAGAGAGCATGTATTTGATGTCTGTAACTGAGGAGCTGTGAGATGTTGATAGGCACAATGGAGCGATGCCATGAAAGTAAACGGAGAAGCTGTCAAACCTCCTGGAATGAGTCCTGAGGCCAGGGTGACCTGACCAAAGACACCAGGCAACGCAGAAATGGGGAAACATTCTTGAAACACACACACACACACTCATTATTAATTGCTAAATTGTAAACTTTGAGCACCTTGCATTTTGGGTGCCTTACTTCTTTTTCATTATTCGCTTATCTTCATCATGAGGCGTGCAGTAACAATCATTTGGCATTGTCCCACAGGGTAACATTGTTCCATAGGGTAACAATTGATTTTTGGAGGTGAAAAAGCATGTAATTCTGAACGGCCCCTTTGGGAGGCCTAGAAACTAGAAACAGTTAAAGACACTCAAAAGTTGATTTCTCTTCTCGTCTTTAACACTCTGCTCACTGTTAAACTGCAGAATTAAAACGTCAGCAAATGGAGGCAAATATTTACAGTAATAGTAACTTTAAGTGCTGACTGTAACATGATTCTCAAGTGAATGTACAGGGTGGAAGTTCCCATCAGTTTTTACACATTTGTGCTATGGGTGTTTTCTGTAGGTTGGCAGCTGTGTGTCAGAGAAGTTCATAGAGGGAGAGGGTCATAGGAGAATGAGCAGTATAAGTGTGTGTGAGTGTTTGTACTGTATGTGTGTGTCTACAGTGTGTGTGTGTGTGTGTGTGTGTGTGTGTGGAGGGGGGTTGGTTGCTGTTTGTAGTGTTGTGCTGCCCAGATGGAGATATCACTGTTTAGGGGAAAAAAGTCTCTTATCTGATAGGGGCTGAGAGAGAGAAGGTGCATCCTGCCGATCTTACACACAGCCAAGTGCAACAAATCAGGCCAGGGGGATTCTCAACTCAGGGCAAACCCAGATCACCCAGGGAAACTCATCTGGGAGAGAAAAAAAAATCTCTCTTTCTCTCTCGCTCTTTCTTGCTTGATCCGCACAGCTGTTCTTTGTTTTTCTTCAGAGGAGTCCACGCCTTGCAGTCCTCACTGTGCAGCGCTGCCAAACATGTGTGAGGTTTTCACGCGTTGTTTTTTTCTTTACTTCTCATTATTGTTTTAACTTGTCCCCCCTCCCTTCCCTACTTTTTTTCCAATGGAGAGGGTGAGCAAGCATGTGTGCGAGAGAGAGAGAGAGAGAGAGAGAGAAAGACAGAGAGACAAAAAGAAAGAGAGAAAGAGACTGAGGGGACGAGCAAGTAAGAGAGATAGAAAAAGAGAGAGTGAGAGCAAGTTTGTTCCTGTTTTGCTGTTATCAAAGAAATACTCAAACAAACACCAAGAATCACACACACACACACACACACACACACACACACACACACACACACTCACTCTCTCTCTCTCTCTCTCTCTACTTTTACTGAAGTTCCCAGCGGGCTGTAGCACACAAGGGGATTGAGGCTTTATCTCAGCTGTGTGCAGACGGACTGTATCTGCCTTACACTTCCCCAAACTGCAGCCTGCGGCCTGACCTCTGACCTCTCCCACACTGCTAGCTCTTCTCTTAATCTTCTATTACCCCCAGAGACACCCTGGCCAGCGGGGGGAGAGGACACACACACTGACCCATGATAGCAGCTGAGTCTGGAATGGATATGACCCAGATTTGGGGCTCCATGCAACAAATCAGCAGTCTTTTGGGCCAGTTCAGCCAAAGTTTGATTGTAAGTTTTGGTGTGAATTTATCTTAGACTTCACAGTGAAACTTGCTAGTTCACTGTATCCTTTTTTTGGTTGCACCATTACTTATGTTACATAGTAGTTAGTGGCTCCTAAATTGAAATGTCACATTGAATGCTGTTCCTTGTCAATCTATACAACAAATCAGTACCACTCTCTGATGTGATATCAGTGAAGGGCCCTCAGCAGCTGCTGATTCAACTGGCAAAAGTTAGCTAAGATGGTTGACCAGCCTGTTCTGACCAGCTTCTCAAGATTTATAATGTATATTTGTTTGACTAGCTTTTGATGGTTCTAGCCGGTATTGCACATCTATGCAGATTGCTAGTTTTCCTGATCATACCAGCAATTTCCAGCCATACCAACATGAGCATCAGCTTAATAAATGCATGTCTAGCTTAACGAGCTGGTCACACCAGTCTGTGTGGCCCAAGCAGCCAAACCATCAAAGACCAACTTAGCTGGTAGCTCGTTTAGCTTGATGGCTTGATACCAACTCAGAGTGAAAAATAATGTCATTTGTTTGGCACAGTCCGTGCAGATAGTTGATCTGCATGGCTGTTAGCTGTAGGTCCTGTCAGCTAATTTATCTCACCTCTAGGCCTTTGTGTTTATATGGTCATGTGTCAAAATAGGACTGACACAATGTGATCACTGAAAGGAATGTGAATGTGTATTCACATGCGGAGGGTGCCTGTCAGCACTTTCAGGAGACATTCCCACATACTGGCATGATAGCCAAGGCAGTCAGGCCAACAGCTAAAAGCTAAAACAGTGGTAACTGCATCCACCTCAGTGCGCATAGCTATCTGTCTATCAGCTTATCAGTTTTCACTTATGACAGGTTTTGTCTTCCTTCTAAAACATCTTCAAGGTAGATGCAAGGATAGTTTTACACCACAAAGTGGACAGGAACACAACTGTCTCTTTTTCAAGAACATCATGTGCTATCCATCAGATAGCTGCTGTTTATTCCTCTTCTGTATTGAGAAACACTGCGTTTATGAAATAAGTTACATTTTACTGTACTGCACTTTACAACTGCACATTTGCTGTTGAGTGCTGATCTGTTTGGGTGACTCACACAGTGACCGTCTGTGTGTGGGGTAACTTGGCTGACATTAAACACAAACTCTGCTACGTGCGCTTTATACCTGCTTCACTGCTTGCAATATACACACCTGTGCTTCTGCACGCACACACACACACACTTTCCAATTTCCATGCTGACCATCCATTTTCTGCTCGCTGATTGCATACACCTGTCCTCCTGACCTACTGTATGTTGTGCAACTGCATTTGTTATTGACAGAGAGATTTGTTAGGATATGGAAATAAAGTCAGTGTGATTTATGACAGCCACAGGCATGTTTGTTTTCTGAGAGAGGGGGGCCTGTGCTTCTAAACCTGGACTGACAAGCTGATAGTAAGCAGGAAAATCTCTGTGCCCTGTGCTTACTCTGTCAATACATAGGAAACACTTTCACTTAAACAGATACATACATGCACATGCACATGGACATGCACACACACACACATGCACACACACATACATGCACACACACACACACACACACACACACACACACACACACACACACACACACACACACACACACACACACACACACACACACACACCACACAGGAGTTTGGCCAGTTCTTTCATCATTCACTCTGCCTTTACAGATGGAAGAGAGATAACATGAAAGAAGCCTGTTGTTTGTCACATGTTAAGGAACCAATGGAGAAATGGTAAGGCGAATGTTACCATTTCCTCTTTAAAGGTTGACAGGACTCCCAAAGAAAAAAAAAACACAGTTTTGTTCAATATTTGCTTTGTCAATAATACAAGAGTAAATCTTGTTCTGTACTGCTGTGCTCTCTACTGTGACCTCTTTGTAAACATGCTACTTGGAATTCTGTCAAAAGCCATTGTTAATGGCACTCGTAGTTCAGAAACCATGTGATTTCTGAGAAACACCATTGCTATGAATTGTGGGTACCTGTTGATACATGTTCAGAGCACAGGTAACATAAACATAGGACCTTTGTTTTGGTGTAGGCTTTCCATAAAGTCCTACCTACATATCAGCTGTAAACTGAGATGCCCAAAGAAATGTAACTCAAACATGACACAGCAACACATAATGAGACATATAGGCGAAGCAGTACTGATTGCACTCACCGACTGTGGAAGAGTGATCTCTTTCCTGTGCTCCTGATTTGGCAGGTCTGAAGGTGTGTGTGCACTCCAGACCCTGCAGAAAACAAACATAAAGTCTCTGATTTATTTTGCCATCGAGATCTGTATATGTGTCTAGTATTCTGAGAGGCTCCCGTGTTTGGGTATCCAGGATCTATTTTCCCATGATCCCTGACAGGTTGGGGGTGGGGGGGTTCAGGTCATATCCCCCTCTCCCCATTCTACCCCTCACTTCACCTATAGTTAGACCAGCGGAATATTTTCTCCATAATGAGCCATTTACTACCTGCGGTCTTTGGAAATGGGGGAAAGAAGGGGGCAAGGGGTTTCAGAGGGTGGTTAGTGAGGGTCTACTTAGAGTTCAGTGCTTAGCTACAGCCAGAGCCTTTCCACCTCCCCTCTCCCACCCTCATTGCCTGTCCCAGGCCAAACAGATGACGGGGCCCTGGGATCTGGAAATTTTACCCAGCGCATGAATGCGTGGAGCTCAATCTCTCCCTCTCAAGAATCCTGAAAGACATTAAGCAGGCCGCCACTTCTGCTTGGGGCTGGCAAGCTGTCACTCATATTTCAGCAAACAGAGAGTGAGCATGTATGTGCAGGACCTATGCGTGTGCATGTGTGTGTGTGTGTATGTTTGTGTGTGTGTGTGTGTGTAAGGGAGAAAATAGGGAACAAGTAAGTTTGAGTGAGAGGTCAAACAAGAGTGGGTTTCAATACAAGTGTGTTTCTGTGTGTGTGTTCTGTGTGTGTCCTAATCCCTCATCATGGGAGAGCCATTAGCTGTAATTGCAGCATGGCCCAGCCTCCAGACCCCCAGGCTGCTGTAAAGCTGTCTCTCCCCCACTGGACCAGGGCAGCATTGTTGCAGCAGCCCCTGTGGCTTTTTGGGTGGATTTCCTGGGTTACAGCAATTACCCTCTGTTGCTAGTAAACCAAAGGCCCCCCCACCCACCCATCTACATGCACACACACACACACACACACACACACACACACACACACACACACACACACACACACACACACACACAGGCCCCCAGCATGAGGTATGGGTGATCAGTGATTATGACTCGCAGTCATCAGTTTCAGCACCACCACGACCCCAACCCTTCTTTGAACCTAAGAGGGGGTATCAGTTTCTCCTCACCGGTCCAGAGTCACGACCTTGCACTATGGCGACCTCACGACCACTGGCATTCTTTGGCAGAGTGTTTGTGTGTGTGTGTGTGTGTGTGTGAGTGTATGTGCGTGTACAGGAGAAAACAGGGAACATGAGTGAATGTGTGCCAGAGATCATGAAGTATCTATGTCTGAAAGACACATTGATAAAGGTCAGGCCAGGAGGAAATAGGCCCGGTGACTTTAAAGAGAATCTGATAAACACAAACACACGAACACACACATATAAAGGCACACACACACACACACGCATGCACATCAACACACACCAACACAAACACTCACACTCAAGCCTATAAAAGCATGCTTGCCACACACTCACACCTCCAAAGATATAAACATGCATGTATACATTCTTGGGCTCGTTTAGCGCATGCATACACACACATAGTGCAAATACACGAGACATAAAGCAGACAGCCAAACACAAGCAGTTTAAACTGCACAAAGGTCTCAGTCTGTATCCTTGGAGAGGGCAGCCAAAGGCTTCCTATTATACACTTACTGCTTTAAAACCAACCATTTGACTAATCATTTCAAAAATAATTGAAAAAAAAAAATCTGTTCTCCCCTTTCCTTCCACGAGCAGGTAAAACAAAAGCAGAGAAACCCAGGGGTTTGTAAGCGGCTGAAGTTTCCGACTGAGCGTGTCCAAGATTCCACTGCCGAGAGGGACGTGTGGCCTCACAATGCTGAGCTTTGTGTGAGCCCAACAGGGGAGTGTTCCCCTCAAGCGTACAGGCAACACTCTTGTTTTCCACAGCTTTCTGCAACGCCGGGAATCTTCTCTCTCTTCTTTCTCTCTTTCTGTTTCTCTCTCCTTTTCTCTCTGTTTCTTTTTTTTTTTGTTTGTTTCAGGGCTTCAGCCTCGATGAGCAACAAGACTCTGCTGTCGTGCAAGTCTGTGCGTATCCATCTGAGGCCGTGTAAGCTCTCTCTCTCTCTCCCTCTGTGTGTGTGTGTGTGTGTGTGTGTGTGTGTGTGTGTGTGTGTGTGTGTGTGTGAGGTTGTCCCCTGCAAGGCTTTTGCAGTCTGACAGGCTAAATCCTGCGCAGAGGTCATGCACCTCATTTGTGAGACATCCTACTGGCAAATTGAGTCCCAAGCCCCAAGGTGTCTCTCCTCTTTTCTCTCAACATTCTCTTCTTTTTTCTTCTCCCAAGTCTTTTTTTTGTCCTTCTTTGCTAATGCTGACCATATAAAATGAGACTTTCAAAAGATGACCGCAGTGTTTTTTGTTGTTGTTTGCCAATTACCAGTCAACGCAAACATCGTGAAGCAAGACATCTGGATTCGGTTGAGAGCTCACCACACTTCCCTGGTTTTGCATGAAAAAGATAATGACATGCACAGACAATGGGACTTGTCATCCACCCTGTGCACTGGGGAGACGGGCCTCTTATTCAGGTCACAATTAGGGAAAGCTGACAGTGAAACATGCCCTGGAGACTTAACCGGCCAACGTCATATGTGCACAGCCAACTGTCAGGAAGTCGAGCACACTTGTGTGGTCGTTTACTGAATAGAGTGCTAATTACACTCAACTTAGTTTCAGATACGCATAGCACATGCTGGATGTGATGAAGCCTGTGATGGTGACGGAGCATGGGTGTTAGAGGAGCTACTGGCTGTTACAGCCTGGAAACAACAGCAGTCATGGATTAAGGACTGAGTGTCATATCAGTGGTGTGTGACAGGCATGTGTGTGTGTGTGTGTGTGTGTGTGTGTGTGTGTGTGTGTGTGTATGCATGCTTGCATGGGGTTTCATGGAAGGTAATGTTATGGGGAGTGTGGGGATTGCAAAGTGTGCGGATTAACACTGTCATAAAGCAGAATTATTGCGCGAGTGTGTTAGTGTGTGTGTGTGTGTGTGTGTGTGTGTGTGTGTGTGTGTGTGCATGTGTATATGTGTATCTTTGAGTATATGTTTGGTGGGTGTGTATTTGTCTGCCTTTCCAACAAAACAGTTTTGAGGAAAGCCAGGGCATTTCTTTTGGTTTGGTCTGGTGTCTGGGGACAATGTTTATGAGATGCAGCAGCAGCACGTCTGTGTATGTGTGTGTGTGTGTGTGTGTGTGTGTGTGTGTGTGTGTGTGTGTGTGTGTGTGTGTGTGTGTGTGTCCACAGTGTTCATATTGTCATGTGGAGACAGAATTGGCTTTAGGTAGATCTTTTTAAGCATGTAAGCATTTAAGCATTATCAACTATTGATAAACATAACTAAATTAATACTGTGGTTACTGTGTGTGCGCGCGCGTGTGTGTGTGTGTGTGTGCTGTAGTTCAAGCCTCCAGGGAATTCCCTTTTTCTGGTTTCTTCTGAAATGACCTCTGGGTTATTCATTAACCTCACTGGAATCTTTCACAGCTACTCCATCAGGACTGTGTATGTATGTGTGTGTACACATGTGAGTGTGTGTGTGACCATGAAGCATCTTTTCTAATGATATGTTTCAGTTCAATAATGACAGAGAACTCTTGAACAAATACTGTCTGCCTGTGTTTCACAGGGTTTTTTTTCCAACCTTAATACTGAAACTCCATCCAAGCTTGCCTTCTGTTGCCTGTGGATTATGATGTTTGGCAACAATAGAGCATTTTTTCAACTTTCAACACACTTTGGATGAACACCGATAAGACTTTTTTGACCATCAGGTCCAACAGCACTGTATGAGAAATTCATAGGGGAAAAAACAAACAAGGTTGAATTCCTGAGTGAAATGTTTGCCTAGCACTGTTTAAAGAGGCAGGTCAGTTTAAAAGCATGCATGCACACACACACACACCACACACACACACACACACACACACATACATAGGTGTATACAGGCGTGTAGTGGGCGTTGGATGTAGGGATACAGAGTCCCCCCGCTTCTTGGAACAGATCATTTATGTATTTCTCACTTCATTTAATATCAGGCATTCATCATTAAAATTGCGTACCCCCACTACACCTGTACGTGTAAATATATAGTTTACATACACACACACATTATATAATTAATAGCACTGCCATGAAATGGTAGAGTTGATATGTTTGTGTACACAGCATGGTAAATTAGGAGTGGTATTGTGTATATCCCATTTCTTATGGACACAACATTCAGACACGACTGTATACCTGGTGCTCGCCATAACGTGATGTGGTTAAGTTAGAGCCATTTCTGGCATTGATAAATTGCCTTGTTTTGAAGCCTGAAGCTCACAGTAGAGTTATTAAAACATGTTACCTCCACAGAGAGAGGCTTCGTCTGTGCCTGGACCCTATCTTCTCAGCTTCAGTCGAAAGCCCTCCGCAAAGGTTAAGCGAGTTAATCTTTTCTGTGACCTGTGCACACGGCATGCCTGAACAAACAGTACCCAGTAATATATGCTGTTCTTATCTAGGGAATTCTAGCCCTGGCTATCTTAAGTAAACCGCTGTGTCTTCTCCCAATCGAAATTTGATGGCGAAGCTTGACTTTGCTTGGTTAGACATTGTTTGCTTGAGACACAAAAAAAAATTCCCATGGTGCCAAGCGAGAGAACAGAGACATCACAAGGGTTTCTGGCAGGCGAACGGAAAACTGGCGAGGGAGCAGACGAGCGAAAGACACACACTTTTATAGAGAAGGCAAACAAACGTGGTCCGAGTGAAAAACTGGCCAAACAAACGAGAACAAAGTAGGGGAAGAAAGATTGCATTGTTTCTCTTGTAGTCCACCAGGAAGAGGTTGAGTGAGATATAGAGAAAGGATGTTCGAACTTCACACAATCTAACACACCAGAATGGCACACAAAACTAAGACACAGTTAAGCTGGCCGTATGGGTGCAGTGTAATGCAGACTTCAGTAATACACAGAGAAAACCAGATTCATGTGGCTTTCTCTTTATCTCATATGGAAGTTGAACTTCACGTGAATCTGGCTCTGACCCGGCCCTGATTTGGCACTGATCTGGACCATCATCAGTCTGGCATGTTTGCCATGCTTTTCCCCTGACTGAGACCGAGGACAGCATTGCGGAGGGCCGACACCAAAGCCAACTGGACAGTCAGCATGAGGTTCCAGCTCATGGAGAAATTTCTGTCATATCTAATGGGGCATATCAAGAATAACTGTCTTGATGATACAAGAGCAGCTTATACATCACGGACATGTCGTACGGTGCAAATGAAAGCAGATATTGCTTGTACTGATTGTGGGAGCCATAACAACAAAGGCATTTGTTGAAATGATGTAACTAAACCAAGAGGGCCAGCAGGCCTAAGGTGCCTGGTTGGGTTTAGGGTTGTGTGGTATGATGAGATGTACACGAATAGTTTCTACAAATGCTGTAGATACTGTTTTGGACTTTTTATTTTTCACTTGAGAAATAACAGGAGATCCTTATAAGATAATAACTGAGAGAGATCACTGCTGAGGGGTGACGGATAGTCGTGCAAAGAGCGTGAGAGCAGAAGAGGGGCAGAGAGGTGCAGAGGTGGTGTAGGGGGCGGTGTAAAAACCAACATGAGCAGAAAAAAAAAATGTGTGTATGTGTGCATGTGTGTTTGCATATGTGAAACAGAGGACAAAGACAGTGAAGAAAGGCAGTGTAAGAGCAAGAGAGAGAGAGAGAAAGAGGATGAGAGAGGAGGGAGAGAGAGAGAGAGAGAGGAAGCACGTGTCATCCTGTCTGTGTAAATTCAAACACTCGAGCCACTAAGCCTTTTGAGCTAGAAACACACAAGGGCTTTTTACTGGGTCTAGTCTGTCATTACCAGGAAAGCCCAAGGTTGAACTGCACTCTATTAAAGGGCACAGGCGAGGTGAGGAGGCTATAGTACCATTTTTCAGGGGGAATACCCAGAACCAGATCTAAATCTGTGTCCAGATTATAGTATATTAGTTGAGCCGCAAAGTGCCCGTCCTTTACCTGTGCTGTGCTAAGAGCCTGAACCCTCATGCTGAATATGGCTCACACTTACATGTTACAGATGGATCACAAAAAGATCACAAAGGGGCTTCAGGAAACACACAGACGCACAGACACACACACACATACATACATACAAAAACACACAGGAGTGTGTGTGCATATGAATGAATGTTTTTGCAAAAATAAAGATGAACATGAGTTTGCCCAAACAGGATGAAACATACAAAGGGAAGGCAATTTTCTTGTGGGATCTCAAGCTCACTCTCTGCTGTGCTCAGTCATAAACAGACCTAATTGATTGGCCTGCTGGCGAAGGACAAGCTAATTTCATTAGGGGGGGAAGATGGATTATGAAAGACAGAGAGAGAGGAGGGAGGGAGGGTTAGAAAGCTCGCCAGCAAAAAGGTCTGGGGTGACAGCAAGCTGTGAGTGTATGTGTGTGTGTGTGTGTGTGTGTGTGTGTATGCAAGTGTATTTGTGTGTCAGAGAGTGTATGTGTGTGCGTGTGAGTGAGTGAGTGAGTGAGAGAAAGACAGAAAGAGAGAAGCAGTGAGAGAGAACAAGAGAGGAAAGATAATGGGCGTGTGTGTCTTGGACGACACTGAGGAGAGTTTGGAAGCTGTACAGATTTGGGGGAATTTGTGAGGTGAGCTCAAGTCAACACATAACACGCTGCTCAACATAAAAGACACCTGCTTGCTCCGACAGGCCAGACTTCTTCTGCAGCCTCTCCAACTCTTTCCACCAGACCCAGTAACATAAAACCCTCTTTTCCTCCCTCTGTTTTCCCTGTCTTCTTTCTCTCCTCGTCTCTCGCTTTCTCACTCTCTTTCTCGCTCTCTTTCTCACTCTCTTTCTCGCTCTCAGAATATTGTTTTTCAAAACTTCTCAATTCAGAGAGTAAAACAAGCCTCTTTCAGCATGGCAAAGGCTGTGCGTTTGTGTTTTGTTTGAGCCGTCTCCTGGCAACGGGGCTGTTTTTGCTTACAGTGGGCCGGCCTGTGGGCGCGTTCCCAACACTTGGAGCAGAGCGGTGCTGCCCAACACATCTGCTGCAGAGCACACAGCGACCTAACCACCTCACCACCACCCAAACTTACTGCCTCCCCAACAACTCTTTAAAGAGAGAGGAAGGGGTGGGGGCGAATGGGTGTGTGTGAGTGTATGTGTGTTTGTGTGTCCGTGTGTATTGGCTGACAGAGGTGTGTGTGTGTGTGTGTGTGCATGTGTATGCATGAGTGTATATATGCATGTGCGTGTATGTGCAAGTGTGCATGCATATTTGTGTGTGTGTGTGTGTGTGTGTGTGTATATATGATTGTGTGTGTGTGTGTGTGTGTGTGTGTGCAGGGCAGGCACCCAAGAGAGGAAGGGAGGGGTTAAAAAGTGCATCTGCAATTGTGTGCACGTGTGGGACAAATGTGACTCCAAACCATTACTTTTCCTCTCCCAAAAAAAAAAAAAAATGAGAGAAAGAATGGGAGAGGAGAGAGATATAAAAAAATGGGCGTTCCGAATTTTATAGGTGCAGTAAAACATTTGCAGTGTTTTCACTTTTATGGTCCAGGTTCCTCTGCTCTGGGTTACATGGAACCTACTGGGGCTCTGGCTGGATCATGTCAGCACCAGGCAGGGATGGGATTGGCTGTGCCGGGCCAGGCTGGGTCACTCTCCTACTGAGGAGCCATAGACCCCTTTAGGAGTTGAGCCACAGCTGCTCTCGCTGTTAGAGAGGTGCTTAATTGGCTGTTTTTTGACTCCTAAGGCCTTTCCTTATATATCCTCTTCTGTCTTCGTTCTTCCCTTCTCCTCTCTTCTCTCCTCTCCTCTCCTCTCCTCATCTCCACTCTTCTCTTCTCTTCCCATCTCCACTCTTCTCTTCTCTTCCAATCTCCACTCTTCTCTTCTCTTCCCATCTCCACTCTTCTCTTCTCTTCCCATATCCACTCTTCTATTCTCTTCTTCTCTATTGTCCTCTACTCCCAATCCCTCCCTAGAAAGTCTGAGAATGTGAGAAAGCAGCTGCTCAAAGTTTCTCAAACAAAACCACCAACCACACCAGAAAACAAAGCACTAACACTGAGGCTCAATCATCAATCCAGGACAAACACACACACACACACACAAAAAAAAAAAACAACGTCCAGGATTTTGGTCTCACGTGCACCACATGGCTATAGTTTCTCTGCCTCAAATTCCACCATCCCATCTCCACCCTAAGGGGTTAACATAACCCCCACCCCCACCCCTACCCCCCAACACACTCCCCCTCCTATCCCACAACTACCCCTGCCTCCCCTGCGCACTTTCTCTACGGCGACGCCAGGCCAAGGGCCGCTCGTAAGCCTTGCCTGTGTGGGTGGGTGGGTGTGTCTCTCTCTTTCCTTCGTTCCCTCTCTTTCTGCCTCTCCTTCTCCATCCCTCCCTCTGTCTCTCTCTCTCTCTGGTAAGATTTACAACTGTCCTCTGGGTAATGCATCTGGCAGTGTGCTCCGTCAGAGTAATCCACACAGATAAAGCATTAGGAGGCTCACAGGAGGCCATACCACTCCCCCTAGGAGAAGGGGTGGGTGAAGGGAGAATGGTGCTGAGAGTGAGGGGTTGGGGGGTAGTGGGAAGGACACAGTGTGGGGGATGGATGGGGTTGAGGTTGGTGAGGTTGGGCAGGAATTGGACTAGGGGGTGAGGGTGGGGGTAAAATTCGAGGCTGAGGAGTCATGGCTTTGTGGGCTTAATGTAGTGGGCCAGTAGTGTAGGATGACTGGCTCGATCTCTCGCTCGCTGCCTCACTGGCTGGCTGCATGAGGCTCAGAGACCATCTGAGTCATCAGAGCTCGGTGCCAAGCAGCCAGTTCTGTCCATCAGTCTGCTGGAGCTTGTCTCACTGCGTGACTCCCTGCTAAGAGTCCTATAGAGAGACATGCCAGCGCTTACCAACCCAGCGGTCAATGCGTCCATTTAGCTATTGAGACAGTCCCTGTGCCCCATGACCTTAGGCCGGCTGGCTGCTTTTGGTTTCCTAGCAAGGGCAATGGGTTTGAAGGTGGCATGCCATGTGTTGTTGTGAAAGCATGAAGCTGGCATGCAAACAAGCTTGTGCATCTTCACACACACACACACACACACACACACACACACACACACACAGAGACACACAAACACTCACACACATACACATACGCACGGACACCCTTGACTTCATGCTCCTCTCCCTCCCCTCAGACAATAGCCTCCAATCCATACCCCCTGCATCCAGACTGACTGAATATCTGAGGCTCATTCCCAAGGCCATCTGCATTCCCCGGGCTTAGTACTGTAAACAGCCGCCGGCCCGGAGCAAGCGTCTCATTCCATACCATCTCTCACTCTTACCGGGGCAAAGGCTCAAAAGGACACTCACTCAAGGGGTCAATTACTCCAGAGAAATGAACGGGCCAAACCATTCTCACTACAACTCTGGAACGCTTTCCCTTAATGTCCACACTGGGAACTCACTGGAGGAGGAGAAGGGAGGAGAGGGCTCAGAAGAAGTAAAACAGGAGAGGAGAATTTAGACGCTAACAAACACGAGGGGCTAGCTGGACTGAATCATAACTCTCAACAACACAACTCACAACTTCGTTTTCTTCTTCTTCTTCTTCTTCTCCTTCACAAAGTGTTTTGAAAGGGCTGACTTGTTCCCACCCTTGTGTCAGCACAGATGCTTTGGACCGATTTGAAAGAGCACAGAGACCCTGGAGAGGACACTGGGTCTCTGGGAAGCGAGGGGAGTTCACTACCATGAATCCGGGCCGGGCTAGAGAGAGACAGACAGCCTGGCCCGAGACCAGAGAGAGCAGCGTGAGCAAAGCTCTTCAGTGGGTCAGTCTTTTAATGGCCCTTCTGAAGTGTCCATAATTTCTTATGGCTTATCCGTACCAGCAGTGTATTTACGCGCCCTTCTTCTTGATTGTAAATCTGAAGTCGCGGTCGAGCTGCTGTGCTATTAGTGCTTTCAGTGTTTTTCTCTGAAGTGAACATCCAGGAGATGATCATCAGTCTCCTGGTTTCCCAGAGATTTAGCTGTTTGTTCTGCCCCCAAGCCACCACCAGGCCCACGGAGGCTCTTTGTCTTTCCTCCAGCAGACCTCCCCTCTCTCTCTCGCTCTCTCTCTCTCCCCCTCTTCTCTGTGCTTTTCTGCTCACTCTCTCTCTCCCTTCATCAAGCTCTCTTTCTCTCTTTATTTTCTCTGAGCTCTCTGTCTCTACCCCATCTCTGAGCTCTCTCTTTTTCTTTCTTTCTCTCTTTCTCTCTCTCTTAAGGTTGTGCTCATTTGTTCTCTTATTCTGGATGTCTAACCAGGCCCCGTCCTTCTCCATGAACTCACACACCTCCCTCCCTTTCTCCCTTCCTCCCTCTCTCCCTCCCTCCATTCCTCTTTCCCTTCTCTTATCCTCCTAGTCCAGAACCAACACCCAGAACAACGGGTCAAGGGGAGGGTTTGTGCAGCTTGGGCTGATCTGATGTTAATTAAGAGCAGAAAGACCAATTACCCTTTTTCAAAGAGGAAAGAAAACAGGCGTATCACCACATGCGTCGTCCCACAGAATGACACGTCTCCCCTTTTTCCACTTTCCAAGTGCAAGCAGGAGCCTCATGAAGTATCTTTGCACTACATGTGCATGTGCACGTGTGTGTGTGTGTGTGTGGGTCTCTGAGTCTGAGCAAACAAAATGCGATGACTCTCCAGATTTCCCTGCGTCTGTGTTTTTTAAGAGTTCAACTGTGGCCCTAAATGCACAATGACTGATAATGGAGCAGCTGCATGGGTCAGTCAGCCCTGTCATGGAGCGCCTTACCTGAGACCTACATCAGGGATAAACTGAAACATATGTGTGTGCCGATAACCAATGAGGTGTGGAGGATGGGGGTATGGTAAGGATTGTGGGTAAAAATGTGGTCGTTTTCCCCTCATCCACCCTTGACCTCATGCCACACACACGCACGCACGCACACGCACACACGCCGCACACACACACACACACACACACACACACACACACACACACACACACACACACACACACACACACACACACACACACTTGCATTCTTAGACAGGGGGTCTTATAATGGCACAGACAGTTGGTGTTTTGCTATGGCTCCATGCGGTGGTTTATGGTTACCACACAAACAGTCATCACCCTCTGGCCACTGCCCTTTGACCTCAGTTACAAGCGCAGGAGAGAGGGAGCGGGGGATGAAGGAGAAAGCGGGAGAGAGAGGGAGAGAAAGAGGACTCTGAAGCGACCGCTAACCTGATAATATGAATCCTAGTCTGCTCACCACCTACTGCCCAGGGCCAGTGAAGCTCAAGTAATCTAATATCACTCAAGCCACGACAATCACAGCATCTTGCATCCACCTGATACCCTTACGGCCTGCAGTGCCAATACCTTCAGAGACTCCTTTACAGTTTAATCCTTCCAACCTCAATGCCTCCCCACCCCTCTTAGACCCTGTGTCCATGCAGGGGGCTGAGATTAGAGAGAGAGAGAGAGAGAGAGAGAGAGAGAGAAAGAGAGAGATAGAGAGAGAGGAATGAAGAGGAGGAGGAGGGACAAGAGAGCAGGGGAAGTTAGCAGAATGGAAGATTTTGACGAGTGAGTAAATAAGAGAAGAAGGGTAGAAAGGGTAGAAGGAAACGAAAGTAGAGAAAAAAAAAGGGGAGGGAAAAGGAAGAAGTACACAAGATGCTGGAGGAGTGAGCCAAATCTTCCCCAAACTCATGATTATCATATCACTCAACATATCACAGCACCACCAACACCCCCCCACTCCATCCAGCCTCCATTCTCTCCTTCTCTCTCCCCAAGGGCAGATCCAGATCATGCTGTGCTGGAGCTGAGTGGCTTGGCTGCCTGCACGCACATCCCAATCAATCAATACACTTAGTGGAGAAAAACATTTCACTCTGGGCTGCTGCAGCAATTAGCATGAAATCCACTCTTTTTCATATCATTTCTCTCTCTCTTTCTTTCTCTCTCTGTCCCTTTGTTTCCTACTTTTTTTCTCTCTATCGTCAATCTCTCTCTCTCTCTCTGTTTTTATATCTCTCTCACTATATCTCACTTCCCTTCCTGTCTCTCTTACTTCTTTACTTTATTTTCTCCCTCTCTCTCTCTCTCTCTATCTATCTATCCATCTCTTCCTCTCTCTGTCTCTTGGATGAAGGGAGAGGCCTTTAATGCTGGTCTTGAAGTGACCAAGGTTCCCTGACCTTGTGACAGGGAGTGACTAACAGAGCAGCACGAGCCTTACAGGAAAATGTACGTTTGTGCCATCGAGGTGAGGTGAGGCGTTGCTGAGAACTAACGCTGGGTTCACAGGGCCTGATTTAATTCCCTGAGTGGGCTTGTGACTCAAAGGCTTTCAAAGGAAGGCTTCTTCCACTGCACAGAAGTTAGTAAATGGGTATTCCTGGATGGACCACACACACACACACAAACACACACACGCACACACGCACACACGCACACGGCTGTATTCAAGATGAACAGCGATGCCTTTGTCAGAGAGCTAAAAAGTTGAAAGTGAGTCTTACATGCAAGGATGAATGAAAATGTGTTTGTGTTTGTGTGTGTGTGTGTGTGTGTGTGTGTGTGTGCATGCGTGCTGTTTGTGAATCAGTGCAGCACCCACAGCAGTACCTGTCATGAGACACACACACATACACACATGTGCACATACATATACATCAATGGCACCAATGCTGACAAGAGGAGGACCTGATTATGATGGGTTGTGTCAAATGCTTGACACATTGAGGCTCAGAGGCAATGCAAGCACCGCTAATATGAAGTTCTGAGTTGCTTGTCCTGCCAGGCATGTGTTGAAATAATCTCCCACAATGCACTTTGCTTGTTTGTAATTCCCCCTTCTCACGTCAGGCCACAGTAGCGCTCATATTGTCTGTCACCATAGGATTACATAGGTGTGTGTGTGTGTGTGTGTGTGTGTGTGTGTGTGTGTGTCTCTGTGAGAAACATTTGTAATAGTATGTGTGTGTGTGTGTCTGACTAAGTATGTTTGTGACGGGAGGATCCAAAGGCAGCTGCCCCTCTGAAAACAGCACGTACCCTTCATCCTTCACAGCCCCCACCCACCCACACACCCACCCACACACAGACAGACACACACACACACACACACACACACCACACACACACACACACACACACACACACACACCCCTACCTAAGGGCCTCTGTCATCACCCATGGGTATCAAATGACTGAAAAGTAAACGAACAAGGCCACAGCCAGCAAAAGAGACTGGCTGTCCCAAGGAATCAGCCACTAGGCCCCTAAATGTGGAGCAAACCCAAAGCAACAGCCCAAGTCAGGCTGCTTTGTCCATAACAAGGCCAAACTCAGTCAACAGAGCCATGGCCTGTGACCTAAAAAGACAGAGATGAAATGCCAGCAACTGTTACTCGAGAAGAGACAGAGGAGATTTGGTTACTCGACCCAGAGGGCCAAAGCCTAAGTACCACTGATGTGAAATCTGTGATCATGAGGAAGGTCCACACAACTGACCTGCCACCTAGGATTTGGATGTGACATATTTTGGCAGAGGCTCTTAGCCGGGCACACAAAAGAGACTTTTTAGCCTTTGGGGGGTTTGAATTAAGTGATGAAACGTACACCTGGGTATCCCATTAGGATTCCTATTACACATATCACTATTACCCAACACTTGGACGTGTTACAATAGGAGTGAATTAAAAGCAACCATGCAATCATATACCAGTGCCAGACAGTGCCCTGTTTGTGTGTGTGTGTGTGTGTGTGTGTGTGTGTGTGTGTGTGTGTGTGTGTGATAAAGAGAATAAGAGATAAGTAGTTTTTTAAATTAAGAAATGTTTTTGGTTGACACAGATAATGCCCTCTGCATGGCCCTCTGCCTGTGCAAGCTGACAAGTGATGGGTGCACTGGGATGAACTCCCCCACAACATGAAGCCTTGCTGGAGCTACAGAGAGACATGAAGATGGGGCTGGCTATTGAGTATCAATGCGTGTGTGTGTGTGTGTGTGTATATATGTGTGCATGGGTGTGTGTCAAACCATGCATGTGAGTGAGGTTGATGAGTTGGAGTGAGTGTGTGTGTGTGTGAGTGTGTGTGTGTGTGGGTATGTGTCAAACCATGTGTGTGAGGATGTGCTAGTGTAGCTATGTGTTTAAGCATGTTCATGTGTGGGGGTGATTGGGTGCAAAGCCATATGTGTTTTTGAATGTGTTATATAAAGCTGTGTGTGTGTGTGTGTGTGTGTGTGTGTGTGTGTGGGAATGCATAAAATCTCTCATTTGCAGTACAGTGGCATCCAGTCCCTTGGATCACACAACATTATACTCATCTGGACAGGGTAAAGTTCAGATTTTGTGCCATACACGCCCCCCCAACACACACACAACCAACCCCTTCTCTTTCAATAGAACTTTCCAGAGAGAGTACCACGACTCTGACATTATAACATCCAGAGGAAAATTGCATCACAGGAGTGCCACATTGTTTCGCACAATCCTGGTACATTTGGCAGTGTTGTCGATGTTGTTGTTTGGGCTGGCGGTGTCGATGGTGACTGCGCTCGGGGAGACGAGCGCCCACGGCCATCCGAGCCACTCTTTAATTACCGATGGATAGGGTTTCCGTTTGGCAGGTCTGTGTGAAGGTGAACTGCAGCTTCAGCTTCAGCGAGGGCCACTAACAGCAGCGGTGGCCACAGCCGGGACAACACACTGCGGAGTGGACACGTCTCTCTCTCTCTCTCTCTCGGCCTGGGCAAAGATGTGCTTGCGGTCAACAAGTTCATTTTTTAAGCCTGGGTCTAGAACTTAAAGATAGATACAATGATGGACTGAGAACCAATCTGAGAGATTTATCCTGATATAGCTGGTCATACAGGCTTGTATGTGATGTGTGTTAATATGTTTATATTCAGTGTGTTTTTTCACCCACAGTGGATATGAATTTCTATGTTTTTGTTTGTGTGTGTGTGTTTATGTGTGCTCTATTTGTGTTCTGAGAAATGCAATTAATAATGTGTGGGCTTGTAGGAATATTTCTATTTGTGTATGCCCATTTGTGTGTGCATATGCATGTGCAAGGCACTGTGTTTGAGTGTGCATGCGTGTGTGCCTGCTTTTCAGTGTATGTGTGCGAGCGTTTGTTTGTGTGAATGGGCGTGTGTGTGTGTGTGTGTGTGTGTGTGTGCGTGTGCTACCAAGCTCTTGGCACACATCTCGCTGCAGTAAGCAATGCGTGCCATCTCTGAATGCCCCCTTGGCGATGCCTGAGGTCTGTGCCATCCACTGCCGCACTACCAGGGCATAAAGCTTTTCTTCATCTGCGCATTGGACAGAGTGGGAAGACAGAGGGAAGGAGAGAGGATGAAAAAGAGGTGGAGAGGGAGAGAGAGGGAATGAAAAATGAAACGGAAGAGAAGAAGAGGAGTCAGTTTAAACAAGAACAGTGTATCTACACTGTAGATTTCCCACAGAAAGGCAATTATTTCAAAGAACAGAACTTCACATTAAAGCTCAAACAGACACCGAGCAAAGTCAGAACTGAGCACTGAGTCAGAAATACTGAGTCAGAAAGAGAGAGAGAGAGAGAGAGAGAAATAAAAGACAGATAAAAGACAGATAAAAGGGTGAAATAGATATGGACATAGAGAGAAGGAGGGAGAACTAGACACAGACAGCCGAGAAACAGAAGAGGCCTCTTCTACCCCATCCCCCCCTCTCTAATACCAGCTCCCCAGGCTGACAAGTGACTGATTCACGAGGCTGGCACTGTGCCCGCACTGGGGCCTGGCACCGCTCCTGGCACTGAGGAGGTGCCTTTTAACAGCTCCTAAAGACGCCCCCTTCCTCCTCGTCCACCTCCTCCCTTCCTCTCAGTCCATGAGGAGGAGGTGGAAGTGGTGGTGTTGGCAGTATTCTCGGCCTCTGCCTCGGCAGTGATGTCTGGATGCACGTGGCCCAAGGCAAGCCCCAGTCAACACACAAACCCACCCCTTCACTCTGGAGCAAACTTCCGCCATGCGGAGCTCGAGCACAGCCCAGGAAGCGAAATAAACATCGCCCTTATTTGTGCAGCAAAGCCCAGCCAGCGGCCCAAATGTTTACCGTCTGATTTTCTAAAGTGTGTGTCAGAGTGTGTGTGTGTGTGTGTGTGTGTGTGTGTGTGTGTGTGTATATACGTGTGTGCGTGCATGAGTAAGTGGAAGTGTCTGTGTCTTTGTGTGTGTGTGTGAAGGTGATTGTGAGTGCTTGTTTTAAAGCATGCACGTGTCTCCCAGAGAAGTAAAGCTGGAGAATGAAAGACAGGAAGTAAAAGTTTTGTATAAAGATAAACAAATGCATTGACGAAATGTATGTGGCCTGAATCATCCCAGCCACAGACAGACTGACGCTCAGCTGTCAGAAGAAGAATGAACAGACACCAGCTGTCCAGGCTGGACCAAAAGGCTAAAAGAAAAGATGGAGAGGAAGAAAGAGAGGGACAGAGAGAAAGAGAGAGAGAGAGGTTTTAACAAATGAAGAGCAGATGTGCTCCTACAAACATGGCAGGCATATTTGGAATCTCCGTTTCCTCCCGGCAAACTAAACAAGCACCACGCCCTTCCACTTCAGGTCAAACCCAAAGTCTCAAGCAGCGTCTCGAGCAAGGGGAATTGAGGAATGATAAAAACAACTATGTGCAGCAGGTGAGCAGCATGAGGATGGCCACTGGCCCAGATGTGCACAGCAAGAGAGATGGGACATGATAGATACTAGCAGCACCATGTAGCGCCACTAACACAGTAGAAATTCGGCCATGTGTGTTTGTGTTTCTAATGAGCAGGACACAACAGAACCTCCAAGTTCACGTGGGGCTCCAGTAGATTGATTGACCTTGTGAACAGCAGAACTTGACCCAGTTTAAACTTGGTGTGTGTGTGTGTGTGTGTGTGTGTGTGTGTGTGTCTTTGTGTTGTAGCAAAGCCTAGAGCTTGCTGCAATAAGATCTGCTCTATTGGGTATGTGCACTAAATGTCTTTGTTTCTTTGAAACACTGGACTGCTGACCACAGTAGACCTGTTCACACCTAGACAGGGAGATTCCAGCACACACACACACACGCACACACAGCCTTTACTACAAGCAGGTTATGTAGTTTCACTGAAGATGTCAGCAAGAGCAGCACACGGCTTTTTTGCGTATGTTTGTGGGCGTGAGAGTGGCTTAGATCACCATATGTGTCTTGCTACTATACTTACTACAAGATGAAGAGAACTGAACATAATGTCTTTGTAAGAATGAGAAAGAAAGAAAGAAGAGAGAGAGAGAAAGACCTCTACTCACAACAGCTCAGTGTTTAATGGAAATGCTCCTTATCATCAGCAGCATCAACAACAACAATCAAGACAACTCAAGTCCCCCATCCAACCCAATCAGTAACACCAGAGAAAGGGGGGGGGGGAGAGAAAGAAAGAAGAAAGAGAGAGAGAGCGCAGAGCAGAACACGAGCCAACCAAGAGCACAATCAGAAAAAGGAAACAGCTGGATGAGCTGAGGGTCTGAGAGGAGGGGCTGCCACTAAAGATAACAACCCCCCCTACACCACACACACAGGAAGTCTGGACAGAGCCACAGGAAGCAGCCTGCACTCAGGCCTGATGCGCAAAGCTGATGTTCACATCGAGCACACAAAGAGAGAGGAGAAAGAAAGAGGATTAAACATACAGCAGAAACATCAGGTCCTGATTAAAGTTCACTACAAGGGTAGAAAGAGAGAGAGAGAGAGAAAGTGAGAGAGAGGGAGAGAGAATGTTCTCCTGGCCTGGCAGTGACAGTGTTCATGGATTAGGTTATGTATTGGAGTGTGCATAGATAGGGCATGTTCACATGGGAACAGGTATCTTTTGAAAGTACAGATTATGTTTCTCATCAGCAGAGAAGCATAGCGACATTGTAAATCAATGAAATATGAACTGTGTATTTTGTGTGCATTTGTATGTGTATATGCTGTATACGTGTGTGTGTATGTGTGTGTGTGTGGTGCAAGTGCATGAATGCGTCCGTGTGTAACAGAGAGAGAGGATAGACTGGTGAATAGACAGATGAAATTGCAGAGAATTTCTGCACACTGTACTAGTTCAACATGTCAGCACCATGCATCTTGCAAAACATCTTGCAAAATTTTTCTTCTCTTTATTGCAGTTGATGTTACTGCCAAGTGCTTTCACAAGGGTTATTCGGAGGAGTAAAGATCATAAGATTGTAAAAACAAATTGTCACACACACACACACACACACACACTCAGGACAGGGCATGGTCTAAACTATGCAATTCATTTATAGTGTGAAGTGATAGCACAAGACACTTGGTGTGGTTACAGACAGAAAACCAGTGTTTCGAGCCAGCGGAAATTGGCAGCTGTCCATTTTAGCGGTGTACAACCTCCCCCCACCCCCCCTCTCTCATTCTGTCTGTAATTTGTAGCATCTCTAGGTAGCAGGCCATAGCCATATAGTAAACATGTAATAAATGCTTCTGGTGGTGTGACAGGTTTTGGCCTGCCAACAGGACAAAAGATGATAGGGCTCATCAACTGTTCTATGTCAGCTGCAGAGACCTGGTGGAGAAAGACAAGCGTTTGCATTAAATAGCACAGACCAGGTGATGGAATTAGACAGAGAGCCAATTGAAAATGATATGGTTCATCTCAAGGGATTTATCCATTCATGGAATTGTATAGTTGTGTTTGTCAAGACAATCAAGATGATAAGTGGCTGATATTCACTCAATTCTGAACAGTAACAAATATATGTCTAGCAAATCTAATGTAGCAAATATCTGACTGTCCAAATTGGTGATCAAAATAGCATCTAAAAATATCCCAGTGTTACCCCCAATGATCGATCTCACTCCTTGAATTTATTATGTCTGGCTGCTACTACTCTGTCCACCCATAACTTTTGACAACCACCTATGGCTGGACTACCATGCAATGTTGTGAGACAATATTTTGGAATTATCATGATGCTCAGCTAACAAATTGTAGTCTATCATGGTAACAGTTGGGTTGTCCCCTTGAGCCATGGATCTGCCCAAGGTTTCTCCCTAGACTAACTACCACAAGAGAGTTTTTCCTTCCTTTCTGTTGCTCTTGGGTGCTCCTTGCTGTAAAGCACCATAAGACAATACCATTGTAAAAGGGACTGTAGGAATATAATTGAATTGAATATTCCTTTCCACAGTTTGAGTTAAAATATAGGCCTTTGTGTGACTGTGTTACTTACATATGGCTGGAGGGGTTTACATAATCTCTCTAAAGACACGACTTGTGATTGTAGGAGGTGAACTTCCGCCTCCATCTTCCACCTCCTGCCTGATGGCACTATGCGTGTGCTGAGCTGCAGCTGATCCGGGCCGACAGACCCTCTGCTGGGCAAACGTCTCAATTTTTAATGCCCGGCTTACCTCACTGCCCTAAAAATATCCAAATTCTCTCTCTGCCAAACACAGAGAGAAGATGGCCATCAGTCAGAGCGCGGTCAGACAATAGATGTGGGTCACCCCGAATGGTGGTGACAGTTGTGGTTGTTGTTGTTGTTGCTTGACTCTCCAAACTCAGAGCTGGGGGAGCAGGAGATGAACAAAAGAGTTTGAGGAGCGTGATGTCTAGTGCCTACTTTGTCATGGAAGAGGACAGAGAGACAGGAGGTCATTGCTCAGAGCAGGAGACATTGGTCGGTCTTCCCAGGGTTCAGCTTTGGCTTTTGGGCAGGGGAGAGGAGACAGAGGAACGCCCAGTCCCTCCGCGGCTGCCCTCACAGTGCTTGGCTACAGAACAGCAGTCACCCAACTGTTGGTGGTACCACAAGGCCAATGGGTTGATTCACACAAGCATCACCCAATTTTCTGGAACATTCCGAGATGTGGCCTTGCTTTTGTGGAATAAGGGTAGGATGTGGCAATGAATAAAGGAATTGGCCTTACTTGGACCCCTCACATGACAGCAGTATAAAGTGGATGATATGCAGCAGGCACTTTGATCCACATCGAGGGATCAAACCAGGGTTGTCTGATTTACATCTGCATTGCTTCTACCCCTCCATCATGCCTGCATGTCTCAGGGTAGATGCCATATACTGTCATAACAGGCAGTATAATTGTTTTTGACATTTTGACAAGTCTTCAAGCTGTCTAATATAAGCAGTAAGGGAATCTAAAACCCATCACTCAACGGTATATCATAGCACTCAACAATGTTGGTGACGAGAGGCTGGCAAAATGACTAACTGCATTGAGCAACGCAATGACATAAATGACAGTAAGTGACGTCTGCCATGGCATATTTATGACAACTGTTTTAAAACCGTTGGTTCAAGCAACGTTTTACCAATTTTTTAATGTTTTACCGAAGTTCGAAAGCCAAAAAATGCAAAGTGGACAGACCACACATATATAGTTAGGAATCATTATGCATCACAACTATGTGTTCCATGTTTGCATGAAAACCCACTGGAATAGGAGTGTGTTAAGTTCTTTCCATGACGCCCAGGCCAAAGAGCACCAGGGATCCCCCCTTTACAGGCAAACCATATCTATGAGCCTTACAAGCACAGGAAAACACAAGGGCCTCGAAAAACAACAAACCACCTCTTTGCATGTAGCTTGCCATCAAGGCCCCTTTCAGTCACCTACAAATCTCATCATGGAAATGTTTTTCGACAGGCCAGAGTCAGAGTTCTCAAAGTTGGAAGGCTGTCATGTTGCGAGAGCGTAGCGTAACATAGCGTAGCGTGTGCGTGTGACGTTGGACTCTCGACCACAGTTTCTCTTTGGTCTCTAGGCTACCAGACCACAGGCAGCAGATGTGGCGGAGGAGGACGGTGGTGGGGGCTGCGCGAATCCTTCGTCTGCGTAGTGGAATCCCACTGAGTTGTGTGACATCACACGCACTCAAAAACACACACACACACGCTGAGTATCCTCCCTCTCCACAAACTCCCACAACAAGACCCAGCAACCCAGACAGAGAAAGCCTAGAGACAAGGGAGCAAGGGAGGAGCTTTAACGAGAAATGAAAGTGGGGTTGTTTGAGCGAGTGAGAGAGAGAGCGAGAGCCAGTGGGTGACTGATACTCTGTGTTGTGTTTGTGAGCGTATCTGTGTGCGTGTCTGACTGAATGTGACGCCAGAAGAAGTCTACACTCCTCCAGACCGGGTCTGTTCCATAACTCACATGCCCACAGCTTTCCACCACAACACACACACATATACACACACACACTCACACACCCACACATACATATACACATGCAGACAAACAGAGGGAAAGAGAGAGAAATGTATAGAAATATATAGAATGAAAGCTATAGACACAGGCAAAAACATGCATGGGGGGGGGGGGGTCATCATGGCAGTCTGACATTCACAGTAATTGCACTGATCATTCCCAGGCCTTTGAGTAGAAGCTGTGTTATCATTCACGTCAGTGGTGTGTAAATCACACACATACACACAGACACATACAAATTCTTCCATTTTCTCCACCAATGTGTCACTTGGCCACTCAAGCAAACGGTCAAACACCAAAACAAAGCTCTGGTGTCGACTTGACGTTTTCAGCCATGTGAGGAGCAAAGTGATCCACAGAATGGGTCAGGCCGGGTCAGCCGTGAAGCCGTCTCCCTCCCTTGCCAGTTGCAATGGTAATGATTTCCGCCACAGACGGTAAATGTCCACGATGACTGCCATTTTGATTACTACGGTCTGACACATATCAGGCTGAAAAAACAAGAAGCAATTTCTTCATTAGAATAACCTTCTAATCAATCAGTCAAACAGCTCCTAAATGGGGAATCTAATAAGCAAAGGGTTAGGAATGAGGTTTGCGGTTGTCTCATGAAAAATACATATTGAGGCCTGAGTTACAATTCAGAATTTATCCAAGTCAAGTCTGATATTCATTTCACAGGATCAAAGGCACTGTCTGCACTTTGACACTTTTAAACAGCTTCCTCTTTCTCAAAAGCTCTGATATGTATTTGTACAATTTTGTCGGTCTCTTTTGAAACCACAGGATGTTTACGGACAGGGCTTTGCATAAGGAGTCCGACATGAGAACTCCCCCCACTGAAAGACTTGCTATGTTGTACTTTACTCTGAGCTCTGTGAATGGTGACACGCAAATCCAGTTTACATACATCCTTTGTCTTGTGTCAAGTCTGAAAGGGAGCAGTCAAGAGGTCAAGCAATGATTTTCATTGTTTTACCCAAGCCTGCAACATCAACACACCATACACATGTGTTCTCTCTCTCTTTCACATGCACACACACGCACGCACACACACACACACACACACACACACACACACACACACACACGATTCACACAAAAACACTATCAACTCAAAATGTCAACACAAAGCATCTGCATACACTTACACTACAAGGTATGAGAAATGAAGTGCACATTCAAGCACACTCACGCTTTCCAATACAGCCACAGTGACACACAGATGAAGCTACTTTGCTAACACTCTAACCTAATTCAGTCACTAACCTTCAATACCACTTCTACCACAATGCTGACATCTCTACTGTAAATCTGCTTCAAAATACCTATGGTAACAGTAGGCTTCTAGGGTTTTCAATAATTGCGGGTGATTGATCCATGACAGTTTTTTTATTTTTTTTTTTTTTTTTTTTTTTTTTTTTTTTTTTTTTTTTTTTTTTTTTTTATAATTGTATACCCAGACATGTGTCTCGGCCTCAGTTAACTTTAAATTAGCTTTAACATGACTTCACCTGAAGTGTCTAGACCACTGAGAAAAGCACCTGCTGAGGCTGGTCAGAAAGAAGTCAGAGAGAGTGTGTGTGGGGTGTGTGTGTGCGTGTGTGCGAGTCCAGATGTGCCATACAGACATCAATGAGCATCTTTTAGGCGGTCAGTGGGTAATGGGAAGAGCTGGTGAGATACAAGGGGCTTTCCACGCCTCTGTTTTCCAGACACAAGTTAAAGACTGCAAACACAAATTTGTATTGGTCCTACACATGCACAGAAAGAGAAAAAGAGAGAAGAGGAGTGAGAGAAACAGACAGAGAGAGAGAGCGAGAGAGAAATAAGAGGTAGGAAGAATCAACGCAATGAGAAGGAGGCCAGTCTTGTTTACCCTTAACACACAGACACCTCCACTGAGCCTGAAAGCAGCCACTTGGAAATTCACAGGGGTTAAGGTGTTGAGTTTCACTACTGAGCAACATCTTCAAACTCCCACCAGGCCGAAATTTAAAAAGGCCCACACACTTGAGTACATGCTTTAAGCTTAATACCATACATTTTTAAAAAAGCGCTTTCCCATGCAGGATTGTAGGTTTAAAGCAGATAGGAAGATATCCAAAATAGAAAATGGAATAGGAAAAACACAAAGTGAGCTTGATTTCTAGTGTGATGATGCGGTTGTGTCAGAAGCTTGGGTAAAGCTGGGTGGTTATGCAAAAGCCTGGGTGGAGAGAGGGGGCATTACCCAACCTCTAGCACACTGCTGACCTCAATTCAGACACAGAGAGACAGAAAGAGAGAGAAGTGAGAGACTGAGGGCACTGAGACAAAAGAAAAGAGGGAGAGAGAGAGAGAGAGGGAGAGAGAGACAGGCCCCTGTGCATCTATTATTCAGTATGCCCTCTAAAAGGCAGCGCCTCGACAGTGACATGCAGACAGCTGGCGCAGGCCATCCAAAGCCCAGAGAACAAATGAAAGATAGAGAGAGTGAAAGAGACAGAGTGAAAGATAGAGAGAGTGAAAGAGACAGAGACGGAGAGAGAGAGAGAGAGAGGGAGTAAGAAGGAAAGGCAGGCAAGAGAGAGAGAGAGAGCGCCAGAGACAGAGAGAGACCGCTAGAGACAGAGAGGGAGCGAGAGAGAGAGAGAGAGAGAGAGAGAGAGGAGAGAGAGAGAGAGAGAGAGAGAGAGAGAGAGAGAGAGAGAGAGAGAGAGAGAGAGAGAGAGAGGAGGGGCAAGGACACAAAAGAGAAGAACTGGCAGTGAAACAGAAACACACAGAGACATTTCATGCAAAAAGAGAGAGTGGACAGGGAAGGGAAAAGAGAGGGAATACCTAGAGATTAGGCCTAAAGAGAGGGAATACCTAGAGATTAGGCCTAAAGTTAAAGAACTACTAGAGTTAAAATTGAGAAGATGCGGAGGGGAAAATTACATTGTTGATGATGTGGCTGATGTGAGTGTACGTTAGTGTTTGCGTTAGAGTTTGCATGTGTGTACCTGTGTGTACATGCAAAAGTTCATGCCTATGTGCATCAATAAGAATAAATGAGTGTCTATGTGTTTCTGTGTGTGTGTGTGTACGTTTTAGTGTGAGCGGTCTCTCCGCTAGTGATGTAGCAGCTGCTCCGTGTTCTCAGCCACAGACTCATCACCCCCATAACACCACCATAAAGCACACAAATGGATGGAAAAGACCCACATACAACACACACAAAAACCCCAAATACACTCTGAAGTCACGGACATAAAAATAATAATAATAATAATTTTCCTCACATGAAAATGAAATAGTAGGAGGGGAAATCTACGTTCCTTTTCAGTGCCTAAGATGGGAATAAAACGGAGACACAAATCTGAGGATTTCAATTTAAGGATTTTTCAAGATTTGGAAACAAAACGAGTAAATAAAATAAAATCCCTCAAGCTCATGGACAAGAGAAGAGAGCGTGTGTGGCAATGAGATAAACACAGAGGACTGACAGAGAAGATTAATACTTCCTGTGGAAGAGTAATTTGCAGTTTGACTGGTTTGTCTGTGAAGAAAGGAAAAAAAAAAAACTACCCGAAACTGACCTCAGAGTGTGTGAGGTGAGATTCCAACCTTTCAACTGTGAACAAAACATGGAGACAAGATGCTCTCTCTCTCTCTTTTTCTCTCTCTCTCTCACACACACACACACACACACATACACACACGTGTATCTCTCAGGCTTTGGGAGTCCAATGTGACACTAAGTAAACAAAGATTAATGATTGGAGAAGAGAACACATTCCTTAAATTCAGCCACACACTTCAACACACAAATGCATATATGCACACACACATGCACTCTGAGAAAGACTAGATTATCCACAGTGGTCCAGTGTGTTTACATGATTAAATGGTCTATATGGTCTGTGCTTAGTATACTGTATCTTATTTTCTCCCCACCCCCTCCCGCCTCTCTTTTAATATATACATACACACACATAATTTGTATATGAAATATGTAACATCAAGAACACTGCAACACTGCCATATAGGTTCATTGCACTACACTCTGTTCATTAAACGTCAAGGGTCATTGATATGTCAGGTCCAAGTTTTCACAGGACATGGAGCCATATTTGGAGATGCTGCATTGAAACTCAATCCACCCAAAGAATGCAAACACAGGCATGTGTGCACACACACGCACGCACACACACACACCCTCTACATTTCAAGACACCGCAAACACACACAATCAGTCGGGAGGTAGGCACTTTAAGCAAACGAAACCCAGTTGCAGATACCTTCTGCACGGAAAACGGAATGGCTTCACATCCCTCACACAACCAATCTCATTTCATGAAAAATAAAATTAAAAAAAAAAAAAAAAAAAAGACACGCAAACAAAGAAGCATGGCGTGCCCTTCCATGCAAGTTTATTGCTCAAGAATTTACAGCCTGTAATCAGTGCGCACTTTTATAAACGGTGGAAATATTTAAATAAAAATGGCAGGCCATTAAAAAAAGGCAAAGCACTTGGACTTGATATGAGTCTCTAAATCACCAGTGTTTCTCTTCTCTGCATGTAATCAATGTTCGTTTTTATCTCTTGTGGCTGGCACTGTGCCAGAGAGCGCTTACACATGACACACACCCTCTTCTCATACTGTACTTCACACACACACATATACTCTTCCAATTCTCTCTCTGTCTCAGTCACACTCGCACAAACATACACACACACACACACACACACACACACACACACACACACACACACACACACACACACACACACACACACACACACACACACACACACACACACACACACACTCTCTCTCTCAATCACACTCACACAAACATGCAGACACACACTCTCTCTCTCTCTCTCAATCACACTAACACAAACATACACACACACATTCTCTCTCTCTCTTTCAATCACACTCACACAAACATAAACAGGCACACACACTCTCTCTCTCTCTCTCTCAGTTACACTCACACGAACATATACACACTCTCTCTCTCTCTCTCTCTCAATCACACTCACACAAACATACACTCTCTCTCAGTCTCTTTCACTCACACCACTCTCTCCCTTACACAGATACACACACAAACACGCACTGTTTCAGTCTTTGTCTCCCTCAGACACAGACCCTCGTTTCACCTCCCTCTCCCTCCGTCTCACACACACTTACACACACACACACACTCAACGCCTCCCACCTTCTCTCCCCCTCTCTCTGTCTCTTTTAATGCGCTGCCTCACCCACCCTGGGGCTGCTGTATGAGATTGATTTATGGCCCCTAGCTGCCACCTACTCCATGCAAAGTGCCTCGGCTTTACATTTCGGCACGGGCCCTGGGCACCGCGCCCGCTGGCACAGTGTGCTGTGGGGTGTGGCTGAATCCCCTGGGGCTAGCTTGGGTGCCTCGATTTATGGGCTTTCTCTCCTCGCCTGTGACAGCTGGTAAAAATGGCTACTTAGTGCGGGAAGCCGACACTCGTGCTGATCACGGTGCGTGGGACGACAAAATGTGGCCGTCATGGGAATGATTTGGATTTATCCGTCTGCTTGCCCGAGTACCTGACTGTCTGCCTATCTGCGTGTCTGTCTCCATTGGCTGTGTCTTTTGGTCTCTCCCATCCATCCACGAGTGTCCGAGACAGCAACCCGGTGGGGGTGTGGGGGACAGCTGGAGGGGCATCAGTCAAGCTGCGTTAATGCACTTCTCATCCCTCTGATCACTGCACTCACCGACCCTGGGCTTACAAGGGAGAGGGGAGGGAGGAGAGAAAAGATAGAGGTGTGTGTGTGTGTGTGTGTGTGTGTGTGCGCGCGAGAGAGAGAGAGAGAGGGAGAGAAATGAGAGATTACATAATTATACATTATGTAAATTGTGTGATATATATGTTATGCTTTGGCAACATAGCTATACTGTAATTGTCATGCCAGTAAAGCTTACTGAATTAAAGCAAATTGAATTGAACGAGTGAGCAAGCTAGAGAGAGAGAGAGAGAGAGAGAGAGAGAGAGAGAGAGAGAGAGAGAGAGAGAGAGAGAGAATGTGTGTGTGCCTGGTTTAGCCAAGGCGGTTAATGCCCGGAGTGGCAATGCCGTGCCCACAGAAGGTGGCCACCTGTCCTGCCGGCTCGCCAGCTCATTGTGTGCAGATTAACGCAGACGAGCACAAACACACAAAAACACACACACACACACACACACACACACACACACACACACACACACACACACACACAGGAGATGCCATAGGCCCTGTCTGGACAGCCGGACAAGCAATGCACTCTGCTGATGCTCACTCATTTATTTATGTGTGTTCGTGTACGTGTGTGTGTGTGTGCGCGCGCGCACGTGTGTCCACACTGTTGCTTCTCTTGATGAGGGACTTTGTAGCGCTTATGCAACCGACTATGTGAACGCCACAGTTGCACTTAAGGAAACAGACAATGGAGTGGAATATTTCCAGGATTAGGTCTCCCCATCACACATGCTCATAGCTCACTGCATTCATCAATAACCTTATATAAACACAGTCTGTCTCATAAGGGAGGCTTATTTACTATGTACATGCATATATACATCTCTTGTCTCAAGTAAAAGTTGCAACACGCAACAATAGCAGCAGCACTAATTCCATTTGCTTTGCTGGAAGATTAAGTATTTCTTCTGTATAGATTTCTGCAAAATGGACTGCGTCTATTACCTTGGCTTATCACAGCTACGGTGCGTCCATTTGGACAAGACAAGCACAGAAACATTTATACTGTGAAGAGTGAAACAAGAGCCACTAATGGAGCTGCCAATCACACAGGTATATTTGTTGACTGCTAGTCTTTATAAATAGTATTGACTTGCTGTTTTAAGTGGTTCTGAGTGACGCTGTGCGATTTATGTGCCCTCTCAGCACCTCTGGATATAACATATTCACTCAGATGATGTTTCTTCTGCTTCTATCCTGGGTTGTTTACAATGCTGTGCTGTACATTAATGGAAAAGGGGAAGGCAAAATACCTCTTCTGAGCTGTGACCTGTGAACAATGGTGAGATGATGTTTTGTCTGTGCGTGTGTGTGTGTGCGTGTGCGTGCGTGTGCGTGTGCGTGTGCGTGTGTGTGTGTGCTTAAAAGCCCGGTACACTTCAGCACTGTTTTCAAGTTCACTTACCAGAGACAAAGACTCCATTCAATTGACTGGAAGTAAAAAATAGAAAGAAAAGACGGAACAACGAATAACAGAGAGAGAAAGAGAGAGAGAGAGTGTGAGAGCGAGAGAAAGGAAAGGACTTTCCAAAACATTTGTTGCTGGAATTTAAGCAGAAGGTGCCACATAGTTCCAAATATTTGTTGTTGTCAGTCAGCACAGCAACCAACATCAAGCCATTTATTTACTGACTACAGGACCGATACTGTTGTTTCACTTCCCAGTCGGTTGCCAGTGTTACCGAGGGCAGGGAAGGCAGTCTTGCCCTGTGTCTGTTACGTGTTTTTGGTTTCGTTGTGAAAGAGACAGGGAACGTCCTGTGACTGACGGCTTCTTCAGGTGAAAGAACACTGACGATGCTGAGGGGAACAAGCAAAGTAAACAACTGCCACTAACTACCCTTTTCTCTCTTCTCTCTCTCTTTCTCACACACACACACCTGAATATGAATAGGTACAGACACAAATAATGAATTCACATATGTAAAGTACATACAAATCACTTTACAAATGTACACTCCTGCATGCACGTTTGTCCGCATACAAATATATACAAGCAACCATTCACTCAAGCACCCCCCCCACACACACACATACACACACACACACACACACACACACATACACACATACACACACAGAGAGAACACACGCAGGGAACAAACAGCTATAAATCACCTCAGGTAAATCATCGCAGGTTTACTGAATTCAAACGGTGCCGTACTTACAGTATTATAGTAGCACTGTGAAAAACATCACTTGGATTAATGACTTGTAGTCACTACTGTAAGATGAATGGCTCTTATTTGACAAGAATGACAAAAATGGCAAGAGTCTGATGTTATCAATGTGTAGCTCTCTAAACCCTCTCTCTCTCTCTCTCTCTCTGGTGTCAATGCTCACACTCATGTATGTTCTCAAAGGGACATTGCATACACCTACAAATACACACACACACACACACACACACATACAAATACACACACTCTTTGAATCTTTTTGCCCAGGCTGTGTTCTCAGGTGGCAGCCCCACCTCCCTGGTGAGCTGTGATACACTGCTGATTAGTGATGTGCTATGGGGCTCAGTGGGGGATCCTGTGTTCAAGCCATGAAAGCTGATCACAAATCAATTCTTAAGGTGTGTCTCTGTGTGTTTGTATTTGTGTGTGTGTGTGTGTGTGTGTGTGTTTGGGGGGGGTTGGGGTGAGCTATGTAAATTACTAGCGTCTGTGACTCTGTGTGTGTGTGTATGTGTGAAGAGGATGAAATGTGCTAATGTTGCTGACTTGTTGTGTGTGTGTGTGCATGCGCAAAAAGTAAGTGACACCCTGTCCAACAGCCGGAGAAGGACAGCAGCAGCACTTGAAACCACCTACAGCATTCTACCAAGACACACCTAGATACACCCCACAAAACACACACTCGTGCACGCACGCACGCACGCACGCACGCACGCACACACACACACACGCGCACACACAAAGAGAGAGAGAGAGAGAGAGTAAGAAAGTGACCACTAATTGCTCAAGCCTTGGAGCACAGAAATGACCCTTGATGAGATGGACCTGCCTTAGCACTGAGTGCATCCTACAATCCCACACATATCGCTCAGTCGATACACAACATCGGAGACAGCAGATAGAGCAGCCTCAGCCGACACGGGGCACAGGGCCATTTGGCCTAATTACCTCATTAATAATTCATTAATAACAGGCCAATCAATGCCACTCAGTACAAAAATGCTTTAATTAGGTGCAATAATTCAGTGCTTACTGTCAAAATAAGATAATGTACTGTACGAGAGAGTGCTCTGGGTAATCAGAGCAAAGAGATAAATCATTTAAGTGCACAGTCAGTCCATGAGGAGATAGTGGGATTTAAAAAGGTCATGGTGTGAGTGCATATTTTTGTGTTTGGGTGGACTACAGTGTGTCAATGTGTGTGTGTGCATGTGAAACAGAGTTTTAGGACTATATTGAAGGAATTATACAGCATTGTTATAAATGCAAACAATGGGCCTTACAAAGAACTATCTTTTTCTTTTCTTGCATTGTCTGACTGTCCAAGTCAGTGTGTGTGTACGTGTGTATGTGTGTGTGTACGTGTGTGTGTGTGTGTGTGTGTGTGTGTGTTTGTCCCGTACTGTCTGTCAGTTAGTTTACAGTGCCTGTCCCATGGGGCTCCGTGTGAGGCCTGTCTGTGTTCTTTATGTGCGTCTAAGATCCAGGGGGAGAAACTGCACTCTTCCCATCAGTGACTGCTCGCTCTAGAACCTCCCCCCCACCCCTGCCTATCACTGATCAAACCAACTCACAATTTTTTTTGTGAGTGGTTGAGGAGTGAGCGGTTTTGTCCTCTGTACATGTGTCCTGTCTTGCTCTATTTGTTCCACATTCTTTGAAAAGTCTGTGTACTCCAACCACTAAAAAGCAAAAAACTGACTGAAAGCAGTCATCCAACAACCAACCTGTCACCCTAGTGCACTAGTTTCTCTCACTCCCTCTATATATCTACTGCTGTGTGTCTGTGTATGCGTGTGCAGGGTGTGAGGCTCTAAATGGTCTGGAACAGGTTTTGCATTGGGAGCCACATTGTTGGGCACCTGTGCAAACAGCACCATTCCATCTAAGCTCAGCAAGCCAGACCAGCCTAATAGCAATCGATCATCCACCCCAACCACTCCCCCCTCATCACAACACACACACACACACACACACACACACACACACACTCCTCAGCTGGGACTGGCACACTCAGGCCCTTGTTACATGAGTCCATGCGTACGGCTGGATGAAATTTTCTAAAAAAAAAAAAAAATTTAAACCAGTCTGGTGGACATGGGGGTTAGCGTCAGCAGGGTCGTCTGTCACATGTCAGCTCAGGGTGCGAACGGCCGTCTGACTCTCCATTAGGGTTTCCAGCCAGAGGGGTGCACCCCAGGGACGACACGTCAAGGGGCCCTTTCAGGCTCGGGCCAAAGAGCGAGTGAGACAGAGAGACAGAGAAAGAGAAAGAGAGAGGAGATGGAGGGAGAGCTGGATGGGGGAGAGGGGAAGTTAGTTCACCTGTGACTGGGAAATAAGACGTTGAGATGGGTGAGAGTGGGTTGTTCATTCTCAAAGACTCCTCGGTCACTAGCAGCCTTTATACCTACAAGGGCCATAGTGTAGGGCTAGAGGAAAGACAGCCTGCTCAGCTGTTTGGGTCTCTCTCTGTGTGTGTGTGTGTGTGTGTGTGTGTGTGTGTGTGTGTGTATGTGTTTTAGGGGAGTGGGCAACTGAGACAAGTGCGATTCTGTACTGGTCCAGTCAGCTGTCAGCGTGAAGGTGTGGGCAATTTCATTTAAATGATGGAGCACCAGCTTAGTTCAGGGGACTCAATTGCCTGGAAAGAGTACAGACAGAGGCACACACACAGCAATACTGTAACCCAGTTCATACACACAAACCAGGCCACGACGGGCCTCAGGAGTCAATATTAGACTCCAGCGGTCTACACCCGAGCTGCCACAAAGTGCCATCTCAACTGCACAGTTGAGACATGACTTAAGTTGGCTGCACCTCCTAAGCTGTTGACAGTTTTGTTTGGGGGGTGGTGTAGGGGGTCATCATTCCCCTCTTCCAACCCACCCCCCACCTAGAAAAACCTTGAGCAATTTGCTGTGATGTCATACCTCACTTTTCACCCTGACTTACGGCACGCTGAGAGGGTCAAAAGAGACAGAAAGACAATCAATGTGCAATAGAATTTCTACAGAGTAAATCTTGGGTGTCATTAATCATGGCAGTTTAGTGGCAATTAACTGACAAGGCTAATATAGCTTGGAGGCTGAAAGGGGGGGGGGCGGTGACAGGGGGTTCTGGGAAGCCTGGTTGTCTTTATGGACATGTTAATTAAGACTCCCCCTCTTGTTAAAAAAGAAAACGGGGGGGGGGGGGGGTTCAAACATATAAGCCAAAAGGAAAACACCAAATACCCCTGAAGGTGAAAGCCTATGGAATATAAATGAAATGGGAGACAATGGCAGACAATATTGATATGTAGTGTTGCAGTTAGCAGGGGTAAAATGAATAAAACCTGATGAAATCGAGCCATTTGAAATTTTGGTGACTGTGTCAACTAAATACCAACTGAAACACTTTCACAATAAGCCATTAATATTTCAGCCATTTATTTTCAGTCATGAGTCAAGACAAAAAACTCTCAGTTCTACTCCAGACAATGATCATTTTGCCAAGAAATATGTTATCAGAGAAAAAAACAGCCATCTACACTACTTGTCCTTACATCACATACCAGACTTCTTCAAACTGCCAACACTGAGCACAACTTTCATGATCTCTTTTTACCCCATACCGAATATGCAACTTTAAAATGTCACTTTTGATACAAAAACAAGAGAGAGAGAGATAGAGAAAAAAAAAAACAGACAGACCACAAGTGAAAATAAGAAAGAAACAGACAGACCACTAGGGAGTGAGAGAGAAAGAGAGGCACATCAGCGGAAAAGGGTGAAGCCCTCTTGGGGACTCGGAGACTGCCAGCCGAGGTTTGGGCGTGTAACCTCTAAAGCTGAGTGACAGCACTGGGGTGCCACACTGGCCCCCGCTGTCCACACTTTTATTTGTGCAGGGTGGGCCACTGCAGGGGCATGGCAGACTGGGGTGCTAGGGGTCAGCTGAATCAGTTCAGGATCACTGCCACAAAGGTGTGTTTCAGTGTGACTAACATGGCACCTGTCAGAGCCAAGCAGCACTGACAGGGGCACGTGCACTTGGTCACAGACGTGGACCGGCTCTGCTGTCTGACGCTATAGGACTCGCCCCCCACCCTTCACACACACACACACACACACACACACACACACACACACACACACACACACCACACACACACACACACACACACACACACACACACCACACACACACACACACACACACGCAGTCTGAGAAAAATAACCAAAGGCAGATTGGGTAAGTATACAGAAGACATTTGCATGTGCCATATGCATGTTTTATTAGGAGGACTGGCGGATACAGATATCACCATATAAAGAAACATAAAAGCAGTTGAAAGAGGTCAAAATAAATATTTATAGACCATATCGGAAATCCTTCATAGAGCCAAGTGTGGGGCCTGTTAAGCACATGGTTAGACTGACTCTCACTCTGCTAATCAGTAGCGTTAATTACATTTCAAACAATGCATGACACTGTGCTCCATTGTTGTCTGCTTTTGGAACATTACAGTTCCAGAGTTCATTAAAAAAGCAATGCTGAGTTTAATACTTTAAGTACTATTGCATGGTAGGCTACACACACACACACAAATATACATATGCATGCGCGTGCGCACACACACACACACACCACACACACACACACACACACACACACACACACACACACACACACACACACACACACACACACACACACACACACACACACACACACACACACACCACCAACAAATCAAAAGTTCCTTGAGTACAGACTAATAGACATAAAACAGGCCAGTTTCTTTCCAGTCAGGAGGATACTAGATGGCAAAGGGGCGCACTGGGGAAGAGGGGGTGGATTAGCCCTGTATCTTTAACCCATTCTTTTCAGACTGACAGATGACATATTAAAAAAACCAAACATCAGCTGATGACAGACACCTCTCCAAGTCAGCCTTCCTGGCCCGCCGGCTAATTTCCCATCCTTCCACTTCTCCTCAGTACATCGCTGTGTCTCTCTCTCTCTCTCTCTCTCTCTTTGCATTCCTTCCCATCTTAGCAGTTATTCCTGTATGCCATTAAAATATATACTGGTTTGGATAATAACAGAAACTAACTTCTACAGTAGACCATGCAGGAAAAAGGCAATAGATATAAGAATTCATCTACAGTGGTGGACACACTGGCAATATGAACTGCCCACAATATGAATAGCCAACCATGTAGATATGGCTTACATGGACAAGAATTTCTTGTGGTGGACAATTTCATACTTTTAAACTGGCAACTGATTATACCCTCCCGTCACTCTTTGAATCTGCATGTAGGCTCAAGTCTGACTGGCATTAGTCTCCCCTACTTCCTGCTTTTGTTTCTGAGCTTCACAAATCAGTCATCCCAAATAATATGAACAGCAGTTACAGCCAACAAAGTGACAGTTGTGTTAATGCAGAGTTTGCTCTGTTAGTTTTACTCTAGGCAAGAGATGTATTTTTCAGACACTAACTGACAAAATCATTACTGGGTGTCATCCCTCAGTCAAAAATAAGTAGCCAACGCCAATGTTTTCTTTTTTTTTTTTTTAACCAAGGCACAGCAAGCCAAGCCTGGTAGACAGGACACTTTCACTTTGCTAGACATTGTGCGAAGATCTGGACATTCTTGATAGGCAAATGTTTACTTTGCGGTGGATTGGGCACTTTGTTTGAACTACTGGTTCTGCCTTCAATTATTTTTTGCCGACTGGATGAAAGAAGAAATCTAGACGAGGAAACTGAAGACTTTGGAGAGTATTCTGACTAGTACTGAAATACTGAACGGAGGTACTAGCCGCCACTAACCTAGCTACAGAAAGCCTGCCTCGGAGCTGTAGTGCAGAGGTGTCTTGGCCAAGGGATGCTCTGAGGTTAGAACTCTGGGTCACCACAAGGCCCCTGTACAAGCAGGGAGCCCTGTCCGTTATCGGTAGTGATCTGAACATTTGTATATTAAAATAAAACAAGGGGGTCAAATTCTGCCGCAGTTCATCTCCCGGTATGCCCATGATGTTTTTACGCATTATGATTATGAAGCCAGGGCCAGAGGTTCCAGAGGAAAAAAAACAAGTCCTACAGGGATGCAGCTGGACCAGAAAACAAACTTATTGAGGGATCGTTTTTTCCCCCCCTCCTCCTCCACAGCTGAAACAACACTGGTTCTTGGAGGGGAAGGCCTTTGTGTAATTGGTAATCACTCTGACACCCGGCCAAGGAAAAGAAACTGTGCAATGCGTCATAAAAGGCCCAGTCTTTCCCTGAGCTTCTCATGGATATCGCTCCACAACTGGGCGACAGGAAGATCAAGGGCTAGGGAGTTTGGAGGGTCAGTGCATTTTAAATGAAAAGAGGTCTGATTAAGACCGTCGTTGGTGTATTAGGGTTAAGAGATAGTGTGAGTGTTTGTGTGTATGTTTGAGTGCGCTCATTGTCTTTAATGTCATGGTGGCTCTATCCAGAGAGGGCAGGAAGTTCGGCCTTCTCACGTGTAGCACAGACTTTTCTGGAAAGAACACACGAACACAATGGAGGCCCACAAAAAGAGTTGTTTTCAAGGCAAAAGGATTTCCTGCCTACAGTAGTAGTAACGACATTAACAATGTGACCACAAGAGACAGAGCTCAACAGAGGGCAAGAGAGGGAGCATGAAGATTACCTAGATATGACAAGGCCATTCATAGCCGCATGGATTATGTAAGTTACTACTTCTCGAAAGGAAGCACGACACTCCAAACAGGAATCAGTGCAGAAACAACAATACAGATAAAGGCAAAGTAAATGGAAAGAAAAATTCAAAGAAACAAAAGGTGTCCCAATTCATCCTTGACATGTGTGTGCTATATGCTTCTCCACAACAATTAGCCTTATTCTTCTAGCAATTTCTGTTACCACTTAAGTTTAACGACACTGCTGAGAGATCCATCAGAAAAAGAAAAAAAGATTCAGACAAAAAGTGCCATTAAGACAAACAAAAGTGGTTGAAATATCCCTGCCTGTTTGTCAAAGGAAATAACAGCCAAGGAGTCAAACCCCAAAGCATTCCATGCAAAATGCTACAGTGAAAACAGTCTGAATAATATTTGCATTGTATACTGTATCACAATCATTATATCTCACTGCGTCAGCCAACAAGTTTCTTTGCCACTCCAACTGATCTTCTACTCATTAGCCTGGGGGCAAGGGTAATAAAAAGAAGACAATCAAAACATCTGGTTAGAAAACCAGACTCTCTCAACAGATGGTCATTCTTATAATTTCTTGTGGTGAGCTGCTTAATGACACTAACCATACTCTTTCCACAGGGCAGATGGGTTGAGCTCAATAGATTGCCAACTGTGTGGTGGGCACATATGAACGGTGGCCTTTGGCTGGGCTGTGGGCAAGTATTTTCTTAGTCTCTGATGAAGACATTCAATAAATTCCCAACCCTGCAATATCAGCATAAAAAGGGCTACAATTTCCAACCACTGCCCACCCTATGTCTAACCCTGCAGTTATAACTCTGACTTTTAACACCTCCCTCTGACGCAAAAGTCAGACATAGAAATCTCTTCACACAGAAATGCCTATTGTTTTGGACATCGGAAATGTCATATGCCACCTCGCATCAGTCCCCACATATTTCTTCCTTGTTTCACCACCATTTCAAATAAGCCAACTTCCATTTCTTTCATATACTGTAAATAGACACTTCAAGATCACCATGTTGAAATAATCACCTCTTCCTTTTAGTTTGTAAAGGTACATGAATGAAACTGCGGCGTCTGTTTGCTTTGCATCTCATGCTAATTTAATGGCTTTTCATTCAACAGAATACACAGTCATGAATAAATGATCATTGACGTTTTAATTTTTCAGAGAGTTTAAACACACCATCATGAACAAACATGTCTCTGAACAGCCATGCATTGGCCTCCAGAGGAGAGTTACAAAACTGAATGAAGGAGTGCATGGCAAATGAGAGTGAGATGGGCAAACTGTATATGTGACAGACTCAAAGTCACCAGAATTTGTAGTAATAAATGGATCTATTGCATGATCTTAATTATACTGTTAACAACAAAAAATTCAGCAGACAAATTGCACTAACTACCCTGACCATCTCATCTGCACATCCCTTGACATGACTTGATAAGGTAGGCTGTAAAATTGAAAAACACTACCTTGACAGACTTAATGGTCTGTCTAGAATACTTGTGAGAAACATAAACTGATGCTTCAATAACACCTAAGATATTGGGAGATTACAGAAAAAGACACGTAATGACCCTACATTAACACAGGATACATTACTGAAGTAATAAAACTGATGGATGCACAACAGACGAGGACTACACTGGAACACAAATCAAAAGGCGTTCATTTAAAAGCAGACCATTTGTCGCCTTTTTTATGAAAACAGACAAAAGAATTCCCCCCCTCCCCGACTCCAGTGTCACAGCACTCAGGGACAATTTGGTGTCTACCCAGTGCCACAAGACTGATTTACTCTGGAAAGACTCGAGACAGCAGTAAAGACGGCCCAGACTGTAGGCTAAGATATGACTGGATTACTCAGTGACCTTCGACCTTCGCACCATTAAAGCTGCAGAGATTTCTGACCAAAGGCGAAAGATCAATGAACTACTGGCCAGTAATTACCTTTACTTACGGTAGGAAGGAATACAATGAGATTTTTATTAAGGCTTTGCCAGACTGTATTAAAATCATCATAAAAAGAAGAGAAAGGAACATGGATCAAAGTAAGAGCTACCAAATTGACTGGTGAACTAGGGCACTGTATTTTGTCAACTGCCTTAAATGCTACCACCCAACCTCAGAGGACTGGATACACTTAAACACAACATATGGCCTAAATCAGTGATTCCCAACCAGGGGTGCGCTAGCACACTGCAGAGGGTATGTGGAAATATTTAATAAGAATTTATTTCCAAGATGATAAAGAAATATTCTCAGTCATTTCATATTAAGCCCATCAATAAATGGTGCGTGTGCGCTAGAACTAGTTTCCCCAAGGAGACAATAACCTGTGGCACTCCGCGCCAATAATAATCAGTTGTGTTACATTCTACTTTTGGAGAATCAACACATATGAGTGAGGGGATACTCATGGTATGACAAAAAGGCTCTGGGGCTACACAAGACAAAAAAGGTTGTGAAACACTGGCGTAAATAATAAGTCTGGTGTTCATGTTTATGTGGATTTAGAAAGTCACAGAGTATAAAGTTGGATCGAAAGCTGGATGCCATGTAAAAAGGATAGCCAATATTTCCATTAGACCCACCACAGACTGTAGGACCACCGCAGAGACCTGCTACTTTAAGTCAGTTAGTCCATTGCAATAAACGGAGACAGACATAGTGGATAAGTCTATTAGAGTGTGCATGGCCTACGGATGCGACAGTCTGAGAGTGGGCCATCGTTAAAAGTGTATATATATACATAAATATATACATAGTTCATTTTTCCATCTGTGTAAGCTCAGGGTATTAGACAGAGGCCTGTCTCAAGTCAAGTCTACAGAAAAGCAGCCAGGATACCACACACACTGCTGGCTGAGCAGAGAATACATTTCCTGTGTGTTGATTTACTCCTGTACTGGTGAATTAACACACTTGACAAAGTGATTCAACAGGCTAGTTAAATGCACTTTGTTGTGAAAATGTGTGCCTCATCCTCAGCCAAGGTTGCCTGGAGCGACAAATGAGGCACTATTGGTACTGTGAAGATGTCAAAACATATAGTTTGTTTGTGATCTTGCCAAGCAAAAGCCAGTGATGGAGAAAGGCTTTTTGTGGAAAGAATTTTTTTTATTTCATATTTATTTGTGCTTTAGTTTGTCTATATTCATCATGGTGCTGATGTGAATGCAGTGAAAATATCATTCAAGTATTCATAAGACGAATGCTTACTACATTTGTTTAACTATCTGTCTGGTTCTTTATACTGAATTTTTTATACTCACAAAAATGAGAAAAGAACAAATGCCTCTTTGTTGTCTTTTCACATTCCCATTGCAACAATATCTAGGTGTCCATCCAGTCCTCGAAATGCGTGCGCGCATACAGCCCACCATCAATTGAAAAGCATTCATGTTTACATGCGCGCCACATTTTACACGCAACAGCGTGTAATTCCTAAGGGACAGCACGCAGCTGCCTCGAGTCGCCAAAAGCGAACAGTTTTTTTTTCACACAGCAATGACTACATTTCAGGACACTTTCAGGACGCAAAATATAAAGTTGTAACGTCGTTCATCAACTGGCGGTTACTTAAGAACAAGCTAAACATTAGTTTGAATAATTAATGGTTTATTTTAACTTCTATATGTCTAAGCCAGAGCGTTGTAAACTTGTAAGACAATTTTACGATGGTCTCTCAGTGGAGTATATTCAGGTCCTGCGCGTAACACGCTGTAACTTCATACGCCCCCTTGTTGGGGAAGCGCACTTAGCTTAGGCTACAGCTGATCGGTCTTGAAATAAGAAAAGTTATTCAGACACATTTTCACAAACCTTTCTGGCGTGGTCAAGGCACAAAATTTACCCGTAACGTGAAAGGCTATAAAACGTTGCTTTCCAGTCCTACGCGTTAAACTAGTCTTATTTGGATTCGTATGAACGCAGTCGGCAGAATGAAGTGTTCTGTAAGATAGTCGTATCAGATTAAAACAAACCCTTGTCTACCTTAAGGCTGAGAGATACAGCTAATACCGTGACATATCATTAACTATCAAACCGAGTATGGGATATGATAGAACGCATGAAACTACCAATTTAACAATTATATATAGGCTATCCCGCCACAGTCCGTAGAGCTAAGCGGGTAACCAGATACTCAACAACAATACGTAATCCCACAATGCACCGGCGCACTGCATTACCTCATCCCATCAGCCCCTGCGAATAAGAATCTTCTCGGTGGTCGTCCAGGCAACGGGGCCTTATCAGACGCGTTTGGACCGCCCCTCACTTGCTTAGCTCTGCCTCCAGCCAATAGGAGAGTTCAGGCATGACATCATTGCTATTTTTAGTGTGGCAGCGGCAGCAGATAAGGTTTGCTTCCACGCTGGAAGAGCTCAGAGTATACAGAACTCGCTAGAGAGCAACACCTATCGCTACAGCGAAGCTCAAGTATACGAAAAGTTTGTATTTGTATCTAACAACAACCAGATGAACTTGAAACGTTGAGACTGACCACTTGAAGAGGTTTTCAACGAGTTTCTTTCAAACCAAGACACTTTGTTACAACAGGTTGCGGGACAAGGAAGACTTCGAAAGTTTGAAAATCAACCTGCCTGGGAGGATAGACCACACAAACAAGTTCTGATTATAGGAACTCTTGGCTACGAGGTTGCTAACTCATTCAGAAACAGAAGACGGACTTGACATCTCTATTCTGTAAGTGAAAGAAAACTGAAAGTTTTGGTTTCTCTTCTATGTCTGTCAAGATGGAAACTACTTTCTACGATGACACTTTGAACACTGCTTTCACTCAACACGAGAGCGCCAGTTACGGATATAACCCCAAGGCACTGAAACATAACATGACGCTCAATCTCAGTGACCCTTCCGTTAACCTAAAACCTCATCTGCGCGCTAAAGCCAGCGACATACTGACCTCGCCAGATGTCGGTCTACTGAAGTTGGCTTCGCCGGAGCTAGAGAGACTGATCATTCAGTCTAGCAATGGTCTGATCACCACAACTCCGACTCCAACTCAGTTTCTGTGCCCAAAAAATGTAACTGACGAGCAGGAGGGCTTTGCAGAGGGGTTTGTCCGCGCACTGGCGGAGCTGCATCACCAACATATGCCCAACGTACCAAGCGTCACCTCGGCCCCGCAGACGAGTATCAACAATGGTATGGCACCTGTTTCTTCAATGGCGGGCAGTACTGTTTACACTTCAACCATGCGCGCCGACCCACCTGTATACGCGGACTTGAACACGTTCAATCCAGCAATCAGCAGCGCACCTTCCGCTGTACCCAGTTACAGCACAGCTAACGCCATGACTTACACCACAACCCAGCCACAGCATACGATGAATACGGAGCTCCCTGTTCAGCACCCACGGCTGCAGGCCCTGAAGGAAGAGCCCCAGACTGTGCCGGAGATGCCGGGTGAGACGCCCCCCCTCTCTCCAATTGACATGGAGACCCAGGAGCGGATAAAAGCTGAGAGGAAGCGCATGAGGAACAGGATCGCAGCGTCCAAATGCCGGAAGAGGAAACTGGAAAGAATCTCCCGGCTGGAGGACAAAGTGAAGACACTGAAGTCTCAGAACTCCGAGCTTGCCTCCACTGCGAACATGCTCCGCGAACAGGTAGCGCAGCTAAAGCAGAAAGTCATGAACCACGTTAACAGTGGATGTCAGCTCATGTTGACGCAACAGCTGCAAACGTTTTGAAAACAACAATTGAGTTTATGCGAGAGACGCGATCTAATTAAAACGGGACTCTTAAGGACATACTAAAAGGCTGTTTCTGTGAGCCGTAGAGATGTTCTCTACAGGTGGCCTATGCAGGGACTAACTGGCTGAGTGCCTTGCGCTCCCTCTGGCGCGCAATGGAGTTTCGCTCGGACTTGTCGCTGAGTCCGCTGGTGGGAAAAAAAGGAACGGCAACAAACAGCATCAGTGATCCGTCCTGTTTCACGCTGTTTCGTTTTCTTTATGTTTTAGAAAATGAGACCTTGTTCACTTTTGACCAAGTTGTGCATGGACCTAAGCTTTGAGGAGCAGTCCCAGTATTAGACATGAAAAGAAGAGAAGCAAGAACTGCAATAGACATTAGCTGCCTATGCTGTCGCGCCTAAGAGAAGGCGTGTCAACAGTCTGAATTCTTTTGATAAAAGCTGCCTGGCATCTAAGTTACAATATACTTTCTAATTCTGAAATTGTATTGGTTTTGTTTTCTTTAAGTTAGAGGAGCTTCAAAAGTTATTTCTCTTTTTCTAAAGTCATTAAATGGGGTTTCACTCATTGTTATTTGTATATAAGATCAACTGGGAGTACTTAAGTTTACCATTTGTAATAAAATACAGTATAATTTTTTATGTTTGATTTCTGACCACCTCAGAAACTAATCTTTATTTAAGAACTGTAATAAAGTATGTTCAGCCATAAAAAAGTCTTTATTTGTTGATTGTGCTTGAGTGTGTGTGTGCGAAGTGCGAAGAAAACATGTTTGCACATGTTTCAAGAGCCTTTGTTGCAGCAGGTAAATTCCAATAGTGTCCCATTTTTAGCTTTTTGGTTGAGTGTCAATAAAGTTAAACTACTAGTGGGAATTCACTGAAAAGCCTATCATTTGAATAACTTTGATTTTGGTAGGGTATGATGGGATGGTTGAATTAACTCTACCCTACAAAATTAAGAAAAAAATCCATCCATTTATATTATACTTTTATTAGTGCAATGGGGTTGCATTTTAGTGTCAGTTTGACACTTGAGCATAAAGACTTTTTTTTTACATTTCCAACTAAATTGATCTAAAAAATAAATTGGTCAGATGCCACCACAGTTAACCAAGAGTGATGAGGGCTTTTGGCACTTGTTTTATCCAGGGCATATACAAAGACATTTAAAGAACGAAGAATATTTTAGGCTATCTTTCTAAACAAACATTTAGCAGGTATGGAAGTGTCCAAATTCACACATTGTTTGACATTCCAGAATAACAAGCTCTGTTGTTGAGATTTCATCAGTACCCTAAATAGCTAGATAGCTAGTAGAAACACACTCTGAATTCAGGTCTAGGATTTACATTAATATTGATCACAGCGTAAATCTGCTTTGATTTCAATACCCAAACTTGGGAAAGCATGACATCATACCGGAAGGTTGGCACTTATAGCCATATAAGGCAAGAGAGCGGTCGGAAGACGAACGTCACATCAGCAGCTTATGGGCGTGTTTTACGGGAAGTGGAACTCCTCACCCAATCTCCATACTAGTGCCCACACTTTTGTCGCAATCCTAGCATTTGTAGGGACATTCTTTTGGATTGTGAATATTTTTTTTTTGTAAGCTGGCCACACAAAACAAAATTGAAGATAAGATATTATCAAACTTCCCGATGATCAAACTATCAGTTTCTGAATCACGACATATTTTAGTAGCCTATAATAAAGCTTTTTGCTAAATAAACATTGAATGCCTATTAGACATATCCTGGGAAAATCGAAAAGCAAAGGAATAGAGCTAATTTAATGCCATGCTAATGCCATTAATAGTCCAACTATATCTATTTGAAAAGAAGACAAGAAAGACAGAAAAAAAGAAAGAAAGTCTTGGAAATGACTGATTTTATGAGTGTGATGATCTGTAAGTATTTTTGCTCACTATTGGCAAACCATTTCAGGAGTAATATCAACATGTGAAGACCAGCAGTTCATTTCATGAACTATGCTATACAGTTCCTAAAATAAAACATCTTAATATTTCAGTGAGAGGAAAGTGATGCCAGTGTTAAATGACATTGCCATACATGTATGTGAAATGAGTTTAAGTACCAGGCTGTGCCATATGTACAAGTATAAGTATATAACATGAGCGCATCTATTCTTTAAAATATCATCTATTGATGGCCATACTGGTCTTACACTATTAACACCTGCAAATGTTAATATGAGCAAGAAGTATTGTCCAACCTGAATTATGTTTGTTTGCCTGGGGTGTGAACCAGAAGCTCAAACACAAACACAAGACCACATAGTAACAGTCATTAGAGATCACTGGTTACCACATTTCACACACAGAAATACAGCACATTTGATAAACTTCCCAAAACATTAATGAAAACATAAACTAAGATTCCTTTAAAAAAAAAAACAAAAAAAAAACTAATAATAATAATTAAAACTCTCCTGTTGGTGAAATCACTGAACAGTGCCAAGCCTGCCTTTGTCTATTTACCTGGTTGCTGTGGGGATCTACCTAGTGAGCACAGAGCAGAGACAACGGTGGACACCATATAATAAAACACCTGTTCAGCTTGCTGAGGGATGGTGCTCACAGAAAGCAGGTCGATTAGCATATCTCTTTGAAATTTCAGAGAAATTCACATGTCGTACAGCTCATTCAGTCATGTCCTCGACCACAACCACAGTCAACCCGTATGCTGTAGAGGTCATTAGGGCGAAGAAGGAGGAACTTGCGGGAGGTATTTTGAACACGGAGGAACTACTTGACCTTCTTGTTGACCATGGCGTCATCTCACATGACCAGAGGCTGTCTGTGTCCAGCATCCAACCGCGCGGGAAAAAGAACTCCAAAATGCTGGATATACTCACCTCTCGTGGTGAGCGAGCGTGTAGGATCTTCTTTTACCCTTGTTTGAAACGAGCAGAGCCTGACCTGTACCAGACAGTGAGAGCCTTTGTTGGGAGTGTGAATCAGGGCATTCGTGATGCCCGCAGACAGCTGATAGGATACCTGCTGGAGCGAGACCACCAGAGTACAACTCTGACAAATACACAATGCTCAACCCTTAAAAAACCCTCTCTGAAAACACCTTCAAAAGTGAGCAAAAAGCCCAAGGCAAACAAAGCAGAAGTTAAAGAATGGGTGCCTTTAGATCTTCCCGAGCAACAACAACTCAGTGACATCTTCACAGCTGTGGCCAGAGGAGACCTCAGCTTCCTGGAGGAGTTTTTAGAAGGCAGGGATGTGAACAGCATCAGGCAAGACTCAGACAGCCTGCTGCACGTTGCTGCCGAGCACGGTCAGCTGGCAATCATCGAGCTTCTCCTGCAGAGAGGGGCCAAACTAGACGCCAGGGACCAGCAGGGCTGCACAGCACTGCACAGAGCAGCTTTGAAGGGCCAGACCACAGCTGTAATGGCACTCGTGACGGCAGGGGCAGACATCTACACTTGTGACAATGCTTCAAACACACCTCTTCACCTGGCGGCACAAAATGGCCTCCAGGACATTGTGCAAGCCCTAGTGGAGGAGGAAGGGAGGTATCCGAACAGGCATACCACTTTTCTCCACATAGCAGCGGTGCAGGATGACCCTGAGGTGGCTGATGTGCTCCTGAGGACAGGGGCGGAGGTGGATAGTAAAGACAGCCGTGGGAAAACTCCACTGTTTCATGCCATCAGCCGCGGGAACAAGAGAATGGTCGCACTGCTCCTTCAGGAAGGGGCCCAGGTGGACTCTGATGCCATAGCCAGTGTATTTGAGCTGAACAGCAAGTCCATGTTGAGACTCCTGCTTCAGAATGCTCAGGGGAAAATGACAGCCGAGTCTATGAACTCGGCACTATACAGAGCTGTGCAGAGGAATCTGGGTGGGATTATCTCGGCACTTGTAGACAGTGGGGCTGATGTCAACACTCAGAACAACCAGGGTTACACTCCCTTGCTACTGGCCGCTGAGCTGGGAAATGTGGAGGCTTGCAAGGCCTTGTTGGACAAAAAAGCCAACCTGGAAGCGAGACTGTCTAACTCAACAACCGCCCTACACCTGGCAGTTCAGAGTGGCAATGCAACCATAACACAGGTAAACATTCAATTAAAAAACTTTATGAAAGGTTGCTAAAATACTTTGCCCGAAATTCTGTCCAAAGTTATTTACAGAAATGTATTCAAAATAAAGAATTTTAACATCAGCATTAAATAAAGAGTAATACAGATGTTCAAGGCAGTTGCTCTGAATAGTGTTTTGACTTTGAATTGTTCCAGGCACTATTAGACATGGGGGTTGGACCAAACATCTCTGGACCAAGAGACCAGACTCCTTTACACATGGCTGCCTTACATAACCAGCCTGCGCTGGTTGGCCTGCTCCTGCGAGCTGGGGCTCAGATCAATGCTATCTCTCAAGACGGACTCACCGCACTACATCTCGCCAGCCAGCGAGGCCACGCTGAGGTGGTGACCCAGCTGGTGAGGGCCAAGGCTAACCTCAGTGTACGGGACAAAGATGGGAGGAGCGCTTTACACTGGGCGGCTGCACAGGGAGAGGCCTCCGTGATCAAGCTGCTCCTCACGGCTGGGGCAGACGTCAGCGCCACAGAAAAGGAGAGGAAGAGCCCGCTGCATCTGGCAGCCATGGAAGGAAAGGCTGAGGCTGTGTCTGTTCTGCTGCACCTGGGAAAAGCCAAGCTGGAGGCCAAAGACATGGACAGCTGTACTGCTCTTCATTATGTGGCAGCCAATGGACACGTAGAGGCGGCAACGGTGCTCCTATCTGCTGGGAAAAACAAAAACGTGGACAGCAAGAACACCTGGAGGAGGACGCCGCTGCATGCCGCATCCGAACAGGGCCGTGAGTCATTGGTGGAGCTGCTTCTCAGCACTGGGGCCAAGATAAACGCCACAGACAGCAACAAGGACACACCGCTTCACTGTGCCTGCCGTGCAGGGCACCTGGACATTGTTCAAAAGCTTGTCAACTGGTCCAACAAGGAGAAAGCAAACCTGCAGGCCACAAATAATGTGAAGAAAACTCCTTTACAAGTGGCTGAAGCTGGGGATGCCTTAAATCACATGCATATTACTACTCTGCTGAAGAAGAAGATGTTTTTGATTAAATGATCTGGGCAACATTTATGCTTTTACCAGCTATTTTTTTGTAGTTTGTCAACTGCAGTGATCAGTTGTGTTTTTTTAATGTAGATAAAAATGTAATATTAAAGGTACAATTATTTGTTACCGAGTTAATACTCGTATGCTAGTTTAGTCATAGTAGTCACTTTAGTCGTGAATTCAGCAAAAGCATCAGGAAACAACAAAGGTGTCGTATTTTCTACTGTTGGTCGCCAGATGGCGACATATCCCAAAATAAAGCCCGTCTGTCATGTGATTGTCGAAAAAGTCATGTGAACAGTTGTTGACATTTTTAAAATTATGGACCACCATTAGCATGGCTAGGAACGAGGAGAAGCAGTATGGGAGGCTGAATCGGTTGTGGATTCAGAAAGAGAAAGAGGGCAAGTGAAAGTCTTGTCCACACATTTCACCGAACCCAAAGTCAAACCAAAGTTTTATTCAATTTTGTGTTGGTATAAAGGGAACAAAAAACATGAGGGCTCACATTAGTTAGCCAAGGGGCTAACAAGTTAAATTGACGTTAAAACCGATTACCACCGTCTAGGCTATTCCATTTTTATGTGAAACCAATGGGATTTAATAGGGTAGAATGTCGTAGTGATGCTTGCTTAGATTCACGCTGATTACAAAGAACTATTGATAACTACTAAGATTTCTTGGGCGGAGATTTTAGCCTGTTCGAACACTGCATTGTACTCACTAGTGATTTTGTATTATGGTCTTATCCATGTAATCTGATGTTTTTTTCTCTCTCTCTGTCTCTCTAACGTTTTCTCCCCATTCACCAGAGGGCCGTATCAAAGATTTTCACTGTAGACCAAAACTTGTACGTAGTAGCCTAGCCTGTCGTTGGCGTTAACATATAAAGTCCCTGCAACATTGGAGTGTCTTAAAAAAATTTTTATTCACGCTTGTTTGCATTGCAGTCAACTCTCAACTCTGCTGCCGCTGTGAAAAAGTGGATGCCTAGCATCAAGGAAGAAATAGAATACTATTTACAGGTAACAACATAGGGTGTGCACAAACGTTAGTCAAATCTGCCATCTAGCGGAGAAAAACTACTATGCATGAGCAACCAGAAACCCTGTAGATATTTGATACTTTGAATTTGGGGTCAGCTGAGAGCTTCAGTTTCCCACCACTCTAGTTGGTATGAAATGTAGCACAGCAAGATTTTGCTCCTCCTTGTTGATTCCAAAACGTGAGTCACCTATGTCACAGCTCATCACAACATGTCCCCAAAAAGAGGATGTGGATGTCACAAAGATGCTGAATTGCTGTTGCACCCAGTGAAGTTTCTGCATAAACTGTAAAATATTATACAATTTTCCCCATGATGTCATACCACTGGTTCCAAATAAAACTGTTTTCTCACTGTAGTTAACAGGTTGCCACGGATGTAATTGTAAGCCGCGCCATGTAAAACCCCCTTTTCAATCTGGGTTGGTTGCATTTCATGTCATTGGAGGACTGAGTTAGTTTGAGCCAATTCTAAGAAACACCATTGTAATGCATCCTTTCTTGATCACATGAATGGTCCCTCTTTGTACAGCAATCCCAGCTGTCCCACTATCCAGAGAGGAAGATTGCTGAGTTTAAGCTGCACATAGAGGAACTGGAGAGGGAGTACAAACGCTTCCTCAATAAGCTCCGTGCCCTCGACCCATCCCACAAACACCATCCTTGGACACCTAGAGCCTACAGCAAACACAGACGGGACTCCCCTGATGCTCCTGATGGTACATTGCATTTGGTTTATGTTAATGTATTTACCACAGTGTTTGTTATCCTTCAAAATCTGACAAGTACATCAGAACACATTGGAACTGCACTCACTGACATACGTTTCTCTACTTACTAGTGTGTATGAAACTACTAAGTCACACATACTGTTTGGCCACACATACTGATTTTTCAGTATGTGTGGCCAAACTTTTCTGTTTGTGGGCCACACATACTGAAAAATCTAAGATGCCAAGGGCCAATGCAATACACCAATTTTCAACCATTTACAAGTGTGTTTTAGATCAGAAAATCCCCATGCCGTCTAAAACATTCCATGATGCTACAGTGCCTAATGACACTATTAACAAAGAAGTCACAGGAACTTAAGATGGGCAACTTTTTCAAGCAAATGTTATCAATGGGAGTCAGGCTTTTATGCATACCAGTGTTCTCCATCTAGTTAGTTTTAGGCTATGAAAAAACAGGTAAAAGTGATAAGATTAAAAGTGATAAATTAACAAAGGCAATATATGGGTATTATTGCAGGGGAAGTAACTGATATTTGTCAACATACTGTAATCTTCTCACAGGTAAAAGATTGTGCACACTGGGCTCTGCAGTTTCAACCAGTCAGACAGACATTGCCCAGGAGGACCAGAGCCATAGCCCTGGAGTCCAGCCACCCATTGAACACAAAGCCAGCATGGACCTACCCAACCAGGACCAGCCACTGGCTTTCGACCAAACCAAACTGTCAGTGGCCATGGCCGGGTGCCGAGGCCTGCAGATAGGCACACAGAAAACTGAGAGCCTGTCTAAGGTGCTGTTCTCCAGCCTACCTAACCTCCACAGCTTCCCATTAGCACAGGCTAGGGCCGCTGAGAGTGTCTCCCAGGTAAGGCTGTGCAATTAATAGATCACACCTAAAAGATTAATGATCACAAAAATAAAGTAATTGGGAACAAACATGTATTTTGTCATATTCCATTTTGCAAGTATGCCTGGACTATAATTCTGGGATGTTTATACTGAATGACACATTCACAGACCATATGAAGGGAAATGCATGAGGAAATGATGGGAAATAGAGAAAAGGAAATTCTTAGTTGAAAAGTTTTTAGAGTTTAAATAAACATGTTTCCAAAGTTCATGCATACTTGTGTTAAATAATCTGGATTTCAGTATTGATCAAAATAAGTTACTCTCATTTTTTCCATAATCAAGGAGCCCTATTCCAAGGAGGAGACTGAGACACCCCTGGGCCCTCACTCCACTTCAAAGACAAAGAGCATGGCTGATGTGCTCGGACTTGGCTGCTACTCATCCTCTGATGAAGATTCATAGTGGTCTCTGAGTGGCTACCAGAATGGTGTCAAGAGGAACATTGAATCTTTGTAGTTCTGAACTGAATAATCAAATGGTATTATTTAAGTGTTATGAATTGGTGTGAGTTTCTACCTGACTGTGCAGTTGTGGCTTGTGTACACTACACGCACATGCGTATTTCTTTCTCGATGACGTTGGGGAAGAATAAGAAAGTGGTTTAATACTGATGCCAATATGGAAACATGCTCACATTGGCAAGATCTGAAAACAAGTGTCCGATGACATTTAAAACAAGAAATCCATAGTGATATTTCATAAGAATCCTAGTCACTCACAATGGTCTGAATGGAAGAACTGCAGACTTGTGGTCTGAAACAAAATGAGGTGTTTCACATTGACATCACACTTCTGTATGAATCAAACAGTCCCCTGTTACCACTGTAGGTAGCGTCAGCAGACCCCTTAGCTGAGAACTGCTGATTCAGACTCCTTTCCTCTTGCTTCTTAAGAAAAAAAAGTCGTTTGTGTGGCTAATCACAGACAATATGAGAGAGAAAATGAGGCTGAGAGAACGATGTGATGTAAGGCACGACCACAGTCCCAACCAAAACCTCTTGTGTTCCACCACTGCAGTGTGGAGCAGCTTCGGGGAAATGCTGCGTTCTTTCAGCTGACGGCACAGGCAAGGCAAACATTGCTGCAGCAAGGGTGACAGTGACTTGTTGCGATGTGGGAGGCGGGGCTGGAAAGGTGATCAAGCAAGTCTGAGGCTGAACTAAACCCCCTGTCTTTGAATGCAGCGGTCAAGGTTTCCTCAGGTGCTACCTGGAGAAATGAAACCTAAGGAGGGAGTTACACACATAATGCAACTAAGAGAGGATTCTGTGCTTTCATTGTCATTTATAGTTTCCATTAATGTTAGTTTGAATAATGATTTAAAAAAAACATTTTGTTGGTGGGGGGCATTTAGACTTGATTAAACCTAGGTGGCCAGAGAAGTCAAATAAATGAAGAACCATGAAACCATATTCATAACTTAGATGTCTGTAATTGTATGTTGGCCATTCCATGACGCTATATATTGTACATTGGGGGCGTAGTGGTTTGTTAATGCACGTCTCCCACAGTAGTTTCACATTTGTAAAGCATGCGACACTTCCAGTATGCTATTCAGTTTGTACACTACAAAAGACAAAAGACACTACCAAAATTGATACAGTCTGGATGCCTGTATGTGATCACCAATTTTGACTACAGAACCATAGCAGAGTTGTAGAGTTTTGCATGAGTGTCTTCTCTCAGCTAACATTTAGTGTGATTTAGCTTTATTCTAATCTCTTATCTCTTCTTAAGATACCCAATAGGCCACAGTAATAATTTTCTGGGCAGCCTGTGCACTTATGGAAATGTGTAATACATGCCAGTATGTCACTCAGAGTCCCATTCTGAAATTTTGATGGAAATGAATGTGGCTTGACGAGGAAGTTGGTGATGCAGGAGATCCTCTTTGATTGTGTGCAGGGAGGAAGAGGCTGATGCTCAAACAAAGAGCCTGTTCCAGTAAGCTGAGGCATAGCTGAGGCAGGCTTGAGAGGGGCACTGAGTCAGGTAGTGTGTGTGTGTCTCTCTCATCTCTCATCTTGGTTAGACCGCTGCACACATGCCCGCCCCCTCCCTCTTAACCAGAGTGCTCGTTTATTCTCACGCACCCCCCAACCACCCTCCGACCTCTGCCGTCTCTCTCAAGCATAGACTTGCAGACTGAAAGAAGCGGTGACACTCTGAACACTGTTTAATGTGGCAAACACGATCCACCAGCTTTTATCGAAACTGTTGATTTAGTTTTTGCTGCATCAGTGTTTGTAAACACACTAGCATACTCCAATAAGATTCCATACTACACCCAAAAAGGCTACGCTAGATGATCAGATGATGATATGCAACCAGAGACAGTGACTGACCCTTTATCAACCTGAAATAATGCACATGTAGACCTCATCATCCATCTTAGGCAGGTCAACCAAACAGTTTCTTTACAAGTCTTGAAAGTCATTTTTGCTCTAAAACCAGTTCAGAAGGGTAGAGCAGATCCTAATCACCTGAAACTAGCCGAGTGAGTGATATGGTTAATGTGACATATGATATGGTACAAAACAAACAACTACTCAAAACTATTTGAGTTATTAAAAATGCATTAAATGTTTTGACAACCTTAAGATCTTTTTTTTTTTTTCAAAATTCTGTGCAAAGTTAGATTGCAGTAGTAAAACTGTTCTACCCCTGCTAATGGTTTTTCCTTTTCACAAGCATTGGTCAAGATCTTTTGCATGTGGTAAATTGACCTAAATAACTTCACAGACCAACAGGCACTTTACACAGAATCTTGAGGAGGTGGTTGACCAATCAGAGTCTGTAGAAATGTAGATGTACAGAGAGGCAAAAAAAAAAAACAGTGGGTGGAGCAGAGGCTGACAGAGAGCTCAGCTTGTCCTGTTTTAAAACAGGTGGCAAGACACACTCTTCTCAGAGTACACTTGAAAACACACACAGTCTAGACAAAATATTCAGCCATGAATGGGAATGGGGCAAGTCGGCAGTCTCATCAGGTGTTTATGGTAGACACCAGAAACAGCGGACAGATGTGCCCACCACCACCGTATCCACCCAGGATGAACCCAAGCCTGGTGCCCTGCTGGACTGCCCAGGATGGGAGGAGAAGCTGGGCAGGCAACAGTAGGTCAAAGTCTAGTTTGGCCATCATTTTGGTCATGCTCTTTGTGCTGGTCTTTGCTGCACTGGGACTGGGCGCCTATCAGATTCAAAATCTGCAGACTCGACTGAAGACACTGAAAGATGTGAGTTCTGGTGGTCCTGAAAAGGCACTTTAGACTGGTTACTAAATGATTCTGGGGCTCTGGAGCTCTTGTCTCTCCTTCACAATGATGTTTAAATTTTGTAATCTTGTAATGGAAAATTGCAAATAAGATGCACAGTGTGAGTTAGAAGTAGAAGGGTCTGTCTGTATGTGGAGCTATTTTTGATGAAATGGAGATATCTCTCTGTGAATGGGGGTGGTGTGGGAGATTAAGGGGGCAGGTGACAAGTAAGCTAAGTGTGTAGTGGGTCATCATTATATGCATGTCTTGTGACACGAGATCTTGTGTGTGGGGGGGTACTACATGGAATTTCTATGAAGGTAGCAATTTTCTTCACCTAGAGATGCTTTGACATTTAAAGACAGCAGCCGAGCCATTACACCAATCTTGTGGTCACCCATCCACAGAGACAGGATTTCCTGACTGTTAAGACCTCTCATAGCTACTGTCTTACTTGTTGCTGACTTTCAACTTCTTTTTCTCAAATGTTGTTGGAGGACAGCAAGCCATTTAACATACATGCGACCCTTTTGATATGTCCCTGGTAATTTGATGTGGTTTCTCTTATTTAAGTCTGTGTCTTTCTGTTTGTTTGATGTCAGGATGTGGACAGAGACAGTCACATTATTGCGCCTCAAGGTCAAATTGGTAGGTATTAGTTTATCTTGCTCTATTGTATGTCGTTCACACAAAGGTCACCAGCATTTGGTCAAGGGGCATAACTTTCACATTCTTTTGTCTGAGGAGCATAGTAGAATGACCCCCCCCCCCCCCCCCCCCCCCCCCACACACACACACACACACACACAAAACCCCAACATCACACTATCCCCATTAATAATAAACCAGGGGAGATGATAGAGAGAGAAAAATTCAGCTGTAATTTTACATTGTTTTAAAATGTCATGGTTTCCAAATATTTTATCAACCACATTGCACACTTTGAGTGTTCATTCAAATTGATGAGCCATATTCTCTGTTAGGCATACAATCCAAACAAAAAAGGTCATAGTTCACATTAATATTTAATTTTAGCTGTTCAAGTTCCCTCTTCCCATGTTTTCATTTGTGCTATTGAAATGGATTGGCTTCACTGACATCCATTGTTTTTTGTTCCAGGTTTTCCTGAAGACTTTCGTGAAGCACCTAAATCTGTTCACAGAACTGCAGCACATTTAACAGGTAAAGTCCTAAACATTTTTTACATTCTTGCAGTTAGCAGACGCTTTTATCTAAAGCAACTTACATTTTGTCAACTATCAATTACATCAGGGCCAGTCTCCCTTAGTGCAACTTAGGGCTAAGTGCCTTGCTCAATGGCACAACGGTGGCAGTCAGGATTCAAACCCACAATTTTCCAGGCTACTTGCATGCTAGCCAGGTTCCTTTACTACTATGCCGCCACTGCCCATAAAGTGTCCCATCAGATTCCCTATTGTTATTTTTCTTATCTACACGTGATTGATAAAGCACAATGGTACCTCTTCCTCCACTTAAATTGCCCTCTGCATTCCCTGTCCCTGTAGTCAACACTGAGAACCCAGTACGCTACACAACACTGCAGTGGGAGTCAAGACTTGGCCGGGCATTCACCAGAGGAGTCCTGTACCGTGACGGTGGGTTGCAGGTCAATCACACCGGCCTGTACTTTGTCTACTCCCAAGTAGAGCTGCTGGGTAGTGAATGCTTCTCTGGCAGCTTCATTCACACAGTGTTCATGCGGTGGAACAAACCAATAAAACTCATGGAAGGACACAAAGAGGGTTACTGTGGAAAGAGGGACAAGCAGACTCTACGGCAAGTGTGGACATCCAGCAGCTACTTAGGTGCAGTGCTGAAGCTTCAGCAACATGACTGGGTTTATGTCAATGTATCCCACCCAAAACTAATCAATCCAAATGACCCGCTTGGAATTTTCTTTGGATTGTATGAGATTGACTGAACACACTTTTTGTCCACAAACCAAATGGACAACTCTTATATGCTAATGTGTTTTAGCATTAGCATTTTGGGTAGGTGACCAGATGTCCCCCAATTCCAGTGAAATGCAAGAAAACCCACTTTGTTCACGATTTTTGGAGCTAAAACATTACTTATTTAGCTGACTGTAGACATGGAAGTGTTTCTGGTTCCCAAGGAAAAAGGGAAATGTGATTGGTTTTCATCTCAGAGGTCTGGTCACCTTAACCCAGGGAGTAGCAAGACAGTAGCAGTTATGTTGAATGTATTTTATAAGTACATGTGCATAGGCTTCACAACCTGTTTCTGAGGACAATTGTGAATGATGTAATTAGAACACTAAAAGTGTCTAAATGAAATACAGTATTATAATATAATAATATAATATTAAAATATTTAAACATTTTTTTTTTAAATCTTGTATATGCTTATTGCCGTGATGTGACAATGTATTCTATGAAATAAATGTTGCTCCTGTAAATATAGTTTGACAGTTTTAATAAAAGTTCTTGGTTACCTCTTGCAGACATTAGGGCAAGACACACCTAATTTCAAATGTTATTTTGAAATTGTCAATGTGGATGGTTCATCACTGCAGCACCAGCTCGTACTGCCTTGCAGCTCATTGATCAAATGTCATATTTTGGCTGAAGACATTTAGAACTGTTCAAAGTTTGACAACACAGAAATCAGTACTTGTTCAAAGTTTGACAACACAGAAATCAGTACTTGTTAATGAGGCTGTGGGTTGGCACCAAATGACAAATGGAAAGCATAAAAACACCCTTGCACCTTTCCAGTGTCCTCTCTGGTTTTACATAACATATTACACAACTTACTATGCTGACAACAAGTGTTAAAAGTTGATGAAGTTGAAAAAGAATGAGTTGATGAGTTGCAATTGGACTTCATGTGTTATAACACTTGGGCCTGCCTTTTCTCTAGACTTATGACTGTTTGTGCGTAGAGTTAAAATTCATCTCTGTTGTTTAATGTTCAATGTTTCACTTAAGATGTCACTACAACATTGCTACTGCCTCTGAGAGTCTGCAGACCCCCATCTACACACATAGACATAAAAGATACACTTTTGCGCCCCAGGTTTCACTTTGACTTTGAACACGGGGGGATGCAGTTCGTGCAGAATCAGCGCAGTTTCTCTGCGTTGTTTCTCTGAGCTTCCTTCCTGTGTTAAAGTCACCAATGACAGTGTGGTGGGCAACTTTTGCTTAGTTCTGAGAATGATTACTCTTTTTACTCTTAGTCCTGTCAGACTAAAGACCTGTTGTCTGTCAGTCTCAGCATTGGTATCCATTGGTAAACTCAGTTTAGATGTGAGAGCTTATATCTCATTGAACTTGATTTCCTGACATACCTGCCACCAACTTAAATATATCCATTCCAGTTCTGTACAAAGTCTGTGCTTTTGTCTCTATAAATCTAATTTGAAATAAGAGGGTGCAAACAGCCGTTGTACAAATGCATTAAAACACAGCAAAAAACATTTTGGATTAGTGTCTGCTCAACTGAAATGTAATGCAAATGTGCCTCTGACTGATCTTTCCTGTTTTTCTGTTCCTACTTATCTCCTCACCCACATAACTCCTAAATGCACGTGTCACAACAGGTGTATCTGATGTTCCATAGTTTGTAGTGTGGGACTGTGGAAACATCAGCCCCCAGACCACTTCTAACACTCATCAGTCACAAGAAACAGCCCCCAGAGGAGAGGAGGTAGTGGCCACTGAATTGATAATGGTCAAACATGCGCTCTGTTATTGCTAGAAATGCATTACTCTACCACTCCTGGCATGAAATGTGTAAAAAAAGATAGAAAGCTTTCAGATGAGCCATTATCGTCTATTTTCAGGACAATATCAGCATCATTTCCTGATGCATTTCCTGACAAATGAACTGACCTGTATTTCACTTTCATTTCTGATAGAGTCTGAGTTGATGTGCGTTCAGTCTACTCTTTTAGTCTTAATTTGTCCAGGAGATATACTTTAATCAACCCAAAAGGAAATTCTATTGTCTGACATCATTTATAGATCTACAGTGTTGGAGATGTTTTTTTGGGAGTTCAACATTTATTGGTTTCAGCCAGTATAATCATGCAGTAGGTCAGACTGACTTCTTTGAGAACTTAGAAATGCTTTTGTCAAAGCTTTGAAAAATGCATACATTTGCTATAATGATCTGAAAAATGTAACTTGTGAAGGTTCTGTTAGGTTGTTAAGTTTATTGTTAGGTTATGTTACAGATATTGTTGATCCACTACCAGTATCAAAGACTGTGGCATATGCTCCTCTCCCAGTTTAAAAAAAATAAATAAAAGTGATTTTCTGGATATTGTATGTGTAATGTATGTGTGTGTGTGCTGCTGTAATTCTCATGCTCTCTCTTTCGCTCACTCTCTCTCCCTCTCTCTCTCTCTCTCACACACACACACACACACACACACACAGAGAGGGAGGAGGAGAGAGAGGGAGAGAGAGAGCGCACATTGCAGACATGTAGGTGCATTCTGAGTAAAACCACATGGCTGGAAACAGACTAATGCTGTCCTCGATATGCATATCTCGGCCAACTATGCTCAGGACATCCCCCCACACCACCACCACCACCTTCACCCCCCCAAGCCTGCCTCCCTTCCAGCCCAGGGTGTAAAGCGGAAACCAGCACTCTGTCATCTTCTCCACTTCACAGGAAAGTCTGATCATTCAACACATTTACATGCAAAATGACATTGGCATGCAGCTGGCACTTACATAATAAATAATCCAGCACTGTTGACTTATCTTGGCAAATAACCCAGCAAATAGCTATATCCTGATCAATTTACATAGTATTGGGTATTACAGTTGTTTTGCTGGAATTAAGTCCAATTCTATGACCGATGTAACTGTAACTCTGGATTGCCTCGTCAGCCATACCATGTCTATTCCATATCTTTGGCTGATATACAGGCTAGCTCTGTACGGACCTAACTCTCTGCAGACCAATCCCATTTACTGTAGTCTGTGTATTGCAATTTTTCAATTCTGCAACTTATTATTAAAATGTGTAAATATATAATGAAATATGCTGTGGAAAACATAGTAAATATATCTATAAATATGGATGAATAACTGGAAGAATTACAGACAGAAAATAATTTATAAACAATATAAATAAAATTTATAGACAGTATGAAATGATAAATGCTGCAACTCTGGATTGGTCATCATTACACCTATGTTGGTATTCTCAGACATTAATGAAAACAGTCTGCAAAAGGCAGATTACAAATGAGGGCAATGCAACTGACTGTGACACACAAACTGAAGCGTTAGTTAAAGACAGGAGTTTTACACCTTTGGATGGTTTGTGGCTGCCATGCAGTGCAAGGTCGGAAAACACGCAAAATGAGTCCTGTTTCAGCACACCAGTGGGTGGGCTGCAAGAGAGAGGAGAGACTGAGCCAATGTGAAACAGCAGGTTGTTGCTTTGCACCGATTCTTCCAGTATATTCATCAGAGATAATGTGATACATATAATGAGGTTAATGAAGTGTTTTGCATACCGAGTAGCAGAAGACATTTGCAATACTTGTCACCACTCTTCCATATCGAGGCAAATGAACAATGGGCCTTATTAACCAACCGTTCTTATGAAGAAATCTATTCTTAAACCCCACTTTATCTTGGACTATATACTGAAATGTACAGTTATGCTAATATTAATATTACTTTCAGAGGAAGTCCTAAAAGTTCTCCACTCAACACTTTAATACTCAAAATACTGTATTTACTGACTAGGTTCCTGGGCTACTGGTAAAAGAGGTAACCTTAAGGCAGGGGTGAGGAACCTTTTTGACATCAAGGTCCACATCAGTTTTTCCCCACACATCCCGCACACAATCTTTAACCTCCTCCCCTCTGGTAGGCATCTTGCACACTACACTACACATTACATACTTTATTTCAATAATGTAAATGTGAATAACTCTACATTTGCACTTTACATCCCATTCATGTGTACTTTGTCTTGAATAGTATGTCTTATTTGTATTATGTGGAGATGTGCCTATATGTATATTGTTGATCTATCATACAGTATGTGTCTATATATATATTACTATTTGTCTATTGAATGTATATTACTGCAAATGTATATGTTGAATGTATGTACAGAGAATTGAATGTATGTATAGATCAACCAAAGTCAAAATCCTTGTGTATGTAAGTATACTTGGCCAATAAATCTGATGCTGACTGGGGGTGTTCAACATAGAGCCTCTTGGAGGTTAAGGTGTAATATGGTCACTGGTAAGTGTATTGGGGTGGGGTGGGGGCGAAGTAGCAGGTCATGATAGTCAAAGTTACTGCACCATCATTACCACCTTGGGAAACCATCCAACCTTGGCCATATACAGTGTGTACACCCAACAATAGCCATAAATGTGTTGAAGTCACTTTTCGGTAGCAATGTTTGGGCACTGAAATGTATGCAGTGCAACCCTTTTTTGTCCAAAATAATGCCTTTTTTGTAAGTGAAAACTGCTGCTTAGAAACTCTGTAGGCCTATGTGTTTTAGCATTTCTAGGACAATACTGGCACACCATGTACGTAGACAAAACAATGATTGCACACAAATGCTGTGAACAATACATATTTCTTATATAGGCCATTAATGCCTACACAGCTCCTCTGTAGGACTATAGCTCTTTTCAACACCAAATATTTTTTTATTGCGTACAGTCTTAAGGTAGGGCTATTTAAGTCCCAAAATAATATGATTCGTTTTTTTGTCCCAAAATATTCTAAGATTATTATATTTATTTGTCAGGGCCGGTTGTTGCACTGTAGTCCACAACGTTTAATCCAAACATAATAGGTTAATAAGAAATAAAATATAGCTTGTCGGTTATTCACATGAAAAATTCAAAAGCAATTACATAAACAACAGAGCATTACATTAAATTAAATTACAGACGTAATTTGCTGCATATGATGAAAATGATGTCCTAAATTAGTCGTTTAGACACTCCTATACCTGCTCCACAGCAGACAAATGTGAGCGCGTCCTGTCACTTAAAACACAAGGGTATTTTTGGAGATGTTACAGGAGGCATAACGAGTCGATTGATCTGACATTAATACTGATTTTATTTTTGATAATGTTAACGGAGCCAGCTTCTGAAATCCATCCACAAATAGTTGCATGATGAAGTAAGTTTTATCCATATGCCCAACGTTACCAGTGGCCCTGCGTAGAGGTGCGTAAACTGGTTATCCATAAGCAAAACAAGCCCAATATCGTGCCTTCTTTTCAGGGCTTTCTTTAATGTCATTACCAGGCGCTCTCGGTCAACTCTTAACGAGCTTTTGGACAACTCTGAACTAGAAACAGTTGTGCATAACACTGTGATTTGGGAAACAAAATCTCTTCGGATTTGCACGAAGTCACCCAGAACAACATGAAAAAAGCGTGTTGCCGAAAAGCGAGGTGTTTGCATCCCTACTGCTGTGCTGAGGTGAAGGTGGACGTCAAGTGTATCCCAGCATAAGGTGTACCTTATCAGTCAAGAAAAAATGTGCCTGAAAACTTGATTTCTTGTGTTTGTGAAACGTATTCCGATGTCTTTGTGTTACATACACAACATTTTGTCATACACAACATTTCTTAGCAGAGGTGAGCAGTGAGTGCAGGTTCTAAGCATATTCATCTCTTCTCATAAGAAATAAATAACAGTATGTGAATTTCAAATGCACTAACTAATAAAATTCAGTTACATGCTAATTCAATTACAATACAGTGTGACTTCATTGCAACCCGGTTATACCCCATATCAATATGCAATTTTCTGTAACTGGCTTTGTTCTCTTCCTATGGAAAATATAAATGCAATGATGCATCAGGGGGTCTGTAAAAGGGACTGTTAAGCATTAGTCATCTCAGCATTAGTTGGAAGATCACACTCTACTCCCAGGTCTAATTCACACTAAATGAATTTGCAAATTCCTTGCAGTATGACCTTTAATATGTCTTGGAGAGACTTAACCACATAACCATAGAGAGTTATGTATATTAGATGGGGTGTAATAGTTACTGCAGGATTACCATAACTTTGCAGATGGCCACCCACCTTCAATGTTTAATATTGTCAAGGGTTTACAAGTGTTTTAAAAGCAGTTCTTACTGCAAGTTCTACAGTCCCTCATCTCTGTCCCCCTCTCCATCCTGTGCTCTGTGTCCTCACTAAAGCCGGCCATACCCACCACTAGTGCTGGACAAACTACGCATAAAAATGTAGTGAGCTAAGATGCCAGTTCCTCCACATTAAAATGAAGCTTCACTACACTAAAGACACCTGAAGAGAGAATGTAGCTAGCTAAGCTACAAAAAATTGGCAAAAGTAATTTCCTACATTTTTAAATTGAGCTTATGCATATAATGATCCAACTTTAAGCCAAGGTTCCACTTTTGGGATCAGTTAGTGACCTGATGAGCAGTAACTTACAATAGTACAATAGACATACAATATTTTATTTATTCAGATTTTTCCTATGGGTCCAAACCACTGAAACAGTGACCTACAGGGAAAGGCTGTTGTGATATCAAAGACCTTGAACTTGATTTCCTGTGCACTATAATGTGTCCATGAAGTAATTATACTCATGTTGTATGGTCATATACACGCTTCCAAAGCCTTCTAAATCCTGGCATCCTTACTGTACAGTCTGTGTGTTCTTTTGGACCTTGCGTGGATCTTTTGATGATGATGATGATGATGATATGAGGAATTGTATCTATGGCTCTTCTGGCCCTTGTACCTATTTTTTCTTAATAAATACTTATTGCCCTCATTCGAGGAGAGTTTTCCTGCCATCTAATTATATTAAAAGCAAAATATACAGTTTTGAGCAAAAATGGCGTTAAAACTCGACTAAATGTGTTACATTTGGCATGGCATATCTGGCATATAATGACATATATTTTTCACAATTATTAGCTATAGTAATGATCAGGAGGTTTTTACCTTATATGTCCTCATACAAGGACACTGGGACTTTTTATACTCGTCTCACTCGTCAATACACAGACACACAGGCCTGCACGCAGACACACAGACCCTCTCCAACATTCCTTCTGAAGGCTGACAGATACCTCCCCAATTTTCTAACCATTCGTTGAAACAACCAGACCCCATGGATAGAGAGTTAGCAACATGGTAGTTCACAGTGCAAGCTTTTTATATAATCTTGGACATTTTTAATACAGTGGAAGGATTTCCCGATTGTACTGTGCCTGTCATTCAATAAAGTTTTGAAATCAGAACTTTGTCAGCAGGCATTACTTTGTAGGAAGGTATGTGAGAAGTTAATGAGTAACAGAACAACTGGCTGGCAGTAAACTCATAATTGCTCATAAATAAATAATGTGAATAAATGAAAAGTGCTATGTCTCTATTAGCAACATTAACAAAATGATAAAAAGACAGCCAAGCGACTTTTTAATCATTGTATCGGTATGTGGGTCGAATAGTGCCACTCCAACCAGTGTCTGGTGGTGTGATTTGGTGTACACAGGGACACTGGTTGGAGTGGCACTATTCGTGAAATAGTACTGTGAAAGATAAACTTTGCCGTAAATACAACTGCGTGTCTGCGTATTGATGGTGTTGCATGACCATAAATTAGGCTTTAAAGGTCTGCTTCTGGAAAGAGTCCATGCAAATATCTATGCTGGTAGTGTGCACCGTTCAGTCTGAATCAGTTTGTGTGGCCAATTACCAATACTGTTTTTGTTTCGTCCATTCTATAGTGCATTACTGTAATGTAACTAACAAAACAGTACAATTGTGCTTCCAAAGATGTGTTTCTGTGTGCCTGAAAAAGCTGTGCATGTGTGTCTGTATGCATGGCTGCAGTTCGCTGTTGACTAGTTCATTCGAGGATGACAGCACCCTTTTGATCTATTAACTGATTGTGGCTGATATAGTGGTGAAACAAACTTATACTGGTGATTCTACCCCTGAAATTCAGTGAAATAGTCAAAATTTAATCACTACTCACGCCTGTTAATTAGAATTTTTTAATACTTTTTTTTAGTAGTTTTACGAGTTAATTACTTGCAAGTTTGCCAATTTTTTCTCAGTTGTGTGTAGAGTCTGTGAAATTACCTTGCAGATGGGTGATCTAGTCACTTTCTGTGCAATATTGATCACTTCTTGTAAATGTTTCAGAGACTGAGTAGATGTAGACTGCAGTCAGACTAAATACATCTGGAAAGACTTGCCTGCTTATCTGCACAGACTCTTGCATCTGCAAGAAAGCATGGCAAATTCATCATAGATGATGAGATAGAGAGGGGCAAATAGGCTGTTTTATCGTACCACAAGTACAGTTTATGGTCATGAGGGAGCCCGACTGCATGCAGATGCAGATGCAGACTTCCCTGTGATTGTCTTCATCAGTTCTAAACTCAAGTGCACTTACACGCATAAACACATACTCTCTCTCTCACACACACACTCACACATAATTTCCTTATACAACAAAAAAGAGTTCCACTGGAGTGGACCGTAATTACGTCATTACTGTGAACATTCTACGCCAGGGGTCTCAGACTCGCGGCCCGAGGGCCAATTGCGGCCCACGGAACGATATTTTGCGGCCCGCTGCCTAAAATCAAAGCTTGGTGTTCGTGCGGCCCGCACGTTTCTCATGTGTATCTGACCGTTGTATATTTTTAACACTTGTGGGCTACCGTAGCACAGGCTCGCGAGAACAATGCGAATTAGCTATTGGTCACTTGTAACGTGTTTTGGGATTGTGGAGGGAAAATATATCCTGTCCTCCATACAGTTTTTGTCACCCTGCCCCAGTCATGTCTTTTTCAAAACCTGCTATGAAAAGAAAAGTTGGCGATGAACACAGACAATTTCAGGAGAAGGGAGATTGAATATTTTTTTGTTGAGCACAGGGGCTTCCCAACGTGTCTTATATGCACGGATAAAGTTGCGGTACACAAGGAGTATAATATCAGACGTCATTACTCAACTAGACATGCTGAGGAGTATGCAAAATACCTGGGAGATGAGCGAGAGGACCGGGTCGCCAAACTTAAAATGTGTCTACTGAGGCAACGAGATTTTTTCAAGAAAGCAAGCAAAGAGAGTAATGCGGCTGTCAAAGCTAGTTATGTGGTCAGTGAGATGATTGCTGAGGCAGGAAAGCTATTCAAAGACGGCGAGTTCATCAAACAGTGCATGGTACAGGCTGCTAGTATAGTCTGCCCGGAAAAAAAGGTCTGTTTAGCAACACCAGCATTTCAGCCAATACAGTGGCAGAGCGCATTTCTGAGATGTCAGATAACATTTACGATCAACTGCGTGAGAAAGCTAAACATTTCCATTCATACTCGATCGCTCTTGATGAGAGCACAGACGTCACTGACACTGCGCAGCTCGCAATCTATGTCCGTGGTGTTGATGACAATTTTGAAGTGACGGAGGAGTTGCTCAAAATAATTCCAATGCATGGCCAGACCACCAGTCAGGAGATATACCGTCACCTGTGTGATTCCATTGTGAATGCCGGCTTACTATGGAAGCGTTTTGCTGGAATAACAACCGACGGAGCCCCATCAATGACAGGGAGGAAAAATGGACTGGTGGCACTTGTTCAAAGAAAACTCGAAGAGGAGGGTGTGGAAGAGGCCTTTGCTCTGCACTGCATTATCCACCAGCAGGCCCTTTGCAGCAAATGCCTGAAGTTTGACAGTGTGATGTCTGATGTGAAATTTATCAACCATATCAGATCCAGGGGGTTAAAGCACCGGCAGTTTCGCTCCTTTTTGGAGGAAATAGAGTCAGCGTATGAGGACGTGCTCTACTTCACCGAGGTACGTTGGCTTAGCAGGGGGAAGGTCTTGAAAAGGTTTTTTGAGTTAAGAGAAGAAGTGAAAGCCTTCATGGAGAAAGATGGGATGACTGTTTCTGTACTAAGTGATCCCAAATAGCTAATGGACTTAGCTTTTCTTGTTGATATCACACAAGAGCTGAATGTACTGAACAAGAAGTTACAAGGGCAGGGCCAGCTTGTCAGTGCTGCATATGACAATGTTAGAGCATTCTCAAAACTTGCTATGGAAGAGCTTCCAGACAAACTCTGCCATTTCCAGCATGCAAGCACTCATGGACTCAAGTACAGCATTCAGTAGTGAGAAGTATGCTAATACCATTGGAAAGCTACAGGAAGAATTTGATTACAGGTTTGCAGACTTCAAAACACACAGAGCCACTTTTCAAATTTTTGCTGACCCCTTCTCCGTTGATGTGGAAGATGCCCCCCCGTGCTTCAGATGGAGCTAATTGACCTGCAGTGTAATTCAGAACTCAAATCTAAGTTCAGGGAGGTGAGTGGACAAACAGACAATTTTTGAGAGAATTGCCCCCCACCTTCCCTGATTCAAGCGGGTCATGTGCCTTTTTGGGAGCACCTATATGTGTGAAAAGCTCTTCTCCACAATGAACTTTAACAAGTCAAAATTCAGGTCCAAGCTTAAAGATGAGCATCTTCAGGCCATACTGAGGGTCTCAGTTGCTTCCACCCTCAAGCCAAATGTGGCTCAGCTGTGTGAGAGGAAGCGCTGCCAAGTCTCTGGCAGCAAAGACTAGGAGGAAGTAAGAGAACCATATGTTCTGAAGAACCGTTCATGTTCTTTATGCTCTAACTTGTTATCAGTAAAGATTGAGAAGATCAGTTGTACTTGTTTGGAATACTTGAAACCCTTTTTTTGTGGAGTACTTGATGCGGCCCAGTCTCAGCCCAGACTCCCCCTCCAGTGGCCCCCAGGTAAGTTGAGTTTGAGACCCCTGTTCTACGCTGTTGATCCAATAGAATTGGATCTATGAGATCTGAGGTATGTGTTGTACAGAAAAATACTGTGGAAAAAGGTGTGAAACCACTGCATTTGCAGGACCATACTTTTTCTGTACTACTGTAGGTGACAAAAGATCCACAGGATCTCAGTTTCATTACATGACATACAAAATTACAGAAGCCCCCATATTCACATCTAAATTGCATTATCTTCACTCCTCTGTACGACATGTAGAAAATACACCTCATGCTTTGATACTCTTCACTTCACATTTTTGCACTTAGGCTTTTATAAATTATAAACAGACGACAAACATTAAGCTTGAACCTGCCCACACCTGCCCGTATATAATATTGTGTATTTTGCCGTCCCATCACACTCGTTGTGTCTGATTGACTGCATTCTTTGTGTTAGAGTGATCGAGTTGTTTTTAATTGCATGTTTTACAAGTTTCGTGTGAGACACATTTGTTAACAAAATGTAGAACTTTGACCTGAGTGCTTCTGTTTCACTGTGTTAATTGTTTTTAAAAATGCTGTTTAAGTGGAACCATGTGAAACCAGTCACAAAGTGTCAAAATATTTTGCAAGAGATCGCTTCTTCTGTGTACAGTTTAGATTTTCTGCCCAAACCCACGTTTTTCACCACTTTCCTCTAGCCGTGCCAGTCTGGCCTCATGATCATGTAGGCCTATTACATATGTTTTTTTCATTTTATTTGAAGCCATTTTTAAATTAATAAAACTATGGTGTGATCAGAAATGTTACAACCTATGTATTACAGCAAAGTAACAAATCACATTGTGATCCATACATGGAAGTTGCAATATTACAATTAGACACAACACTGTGCTCCTCCATGTGATCTCCTCCACTCGCCCACATCACATTTGACCTGCTGTGCATCAGACAGGTCTAATGAGCAAAATGGGTGAAAAAGCGTGTTGCTGAAAAGCGAGGTGTTTGCATCCTTGTATGTCCTACTGCTGTGCTAAGGTGAAGGTGGACGTTAAGTGTATCCCAGCATAAAGTGTAGGCCTACCTTATCAATCAAGAAAAATGTGCCTGAAAACTTAATTTCTTTGTGACACATTTTGTCATACACAACATTTCTTAGCAGAGGTGAGCAGTGAGTGCAGGTGCTAAGCATATTCATCTCTTCTCATGAGAAATAAATAACAGTATGTGAATTTCGAAAGCACTATTTAAATTCAGTTACATGCTAATAAAACTACAATACAATGTGACTTCATTGCACCCCGGTTATACCCCATATTCCATATGCAATTTTTTTGTAACTGTCTTTGTTCTCTTCCTATGGAAAATATAAACACAATGACGCATTAGGGGGTCTGTAAAAGGGACTGTTAGTCATCTCAGCATCAGATCGAAAGAAGATAGGATCGCACTTTACTCCAGGCTCTAATTCACACTAAATCTAGTCAAATTCCTTGCAGTATGACCTTTAATGTCTTGGAGAGACTTAACCACATAGCCATAGAGAACGTGTGAGGGTCGGAGAGATCAACGATAAGGTTTTGACTAACACCCACATTAAAAAAAAAACAAAAAAAAAAACGCTTGAGTGAGTAAAAGTAGAAGTGAAGTGAAGTGAGTGCAGTGATGAGCATGTCCAGTCGCCAAGGCATCCAATTTTATGAAGCCTTATCTGCTAATTATTGACAAGTAGTCTTTACTTTACCTTTATCACCAATAACCTCCATAACCCCTTCCAAACAGGTGTCCACTCTCCATAGCTCTGAAACTTTATTACAAGTCATCAGTGACCTACCTACCTCTGCAGACACAGGTGCCTTCAACATTCTCCTCGTGCTTGACCTCAGCACAACATAACACAGCATTTAACACTATTATTCATGACATTGTCCTTTCCTGTCTTAATTATGCATCACCTAAATAGGTCTTCCACTGCCCCTGTTACAAAGGGTGTCCCCCAAGTATCAGTACTTACACCTCTCATTATCTACATACTTCCACTTGGTCAAATCATCAACTGTTATCATCCGCTTTCACTTACATGCTGATGGCACACAGATCTGTGTCAGGTCACATTCCAAAACTTTCCCTCTCCCCTCATACACAGCCTGTATTTATGACATAAAATTATGGTTGGTATACTAGCTTCCTTAAATTAAACACTGACGTTGATTGAACATATCTTGCTTGGCCCCTAAGCTATAATTTTCAAACATAACAACCTCATAATGATGATTTCCACATTGGTGTAATTTTTGATGCATCACTCAATTTTTAACTGCACATCCAAATTCCACCAAATCAACACTGAATGGCCACACCCTTCACTCCAGTCGAAGGACTGGTCACATAGATGCTGAAACACTGGTCCATGCATTCATCACCTCTAGGATTACTCCTCCAACTCCATCTCTTTATCACTGGCATTTACAAAAAATAATATAGCTACTGCAGTAAATACTTCAGTCACACATACCAACCATTGAGCCCACACTCCCATCCTCCAACAGGTCCACTGGTTACCCATCTCCTCTGAATTCCATAGAAGAAAAACCTGCTTAGTATTATTGACTTTGACGTAACAGGATACGAGCAAGCATAGTAATGTTCTTGTAAACACTACAGCTAAACACAGGAAATTCATAAAATTTCATTTTATCATGAACATCATGAAATACTTGCCATTTAATTAGCGTTATGTGAGTGACAAAAAAGACCACATTGCACGTAATTGTTCACTACCTGGTTATTTTCTTTTTAATGAATTTCTGTCTGAATTCTGAATTCTGTCTGGTCTGTTCCTATGGCCAGAAATGTAGTCTGCTAAGTCTTAGAACTAAAACAACTGTTGTATTACACTCATCTCTCTTACTCTCATCTCCAGTTCACTCACACTAGAAGAGGTGAAAATGACTAAGAGGCAGGTATTTAGGAAGAGCGGTGCAACTGCGCCATCATCTGGTTAGTAAACTGAATTGACTAATTGTAGTTTCACTTTCCTTTAATTGTCATGTATATAACAACACATCATTTCAGTGGATATGCCAACATTATTTTAGAATTTGCATGTCATAATAATTTTTGTTGCACACTATTAAACTATCATAGCATCAGCAGCTGGCTGTTGCTTGCATATTCACCACACGGTCATGTTATGAATTGTGGTAACAGGTCAGTGCTGTTACGTGATTGTTCTTCACATTTACATTTACATTTATGCATTTAGCAGACGCTTTTATCCAAAGCGACTTACAACTCATCAACTATCAATTGTTCAGGGCCAGTCTCCCCTTCAAGGCACACATTAGTAAGGCCCTGTTTACACATATCAAGATATTTTCATAAATGGATATTTTTTAATCCATTTGGGCCTCTCACACATAAACAGAGTTTTAGCCTTTAGCCTTTTCCCTGTAGAAGACGTTTTAGGTCAATTCAAAATGACAAGGGTGGAGCCAGAGGAGGATCCAGGGTAGCGCTAGACTACCTTGGAATCTGACTGGCCACCCCAGGTGCCCCCTTGAATTTCATTCGCTGATACTGATGATTGACAGTTCACTGCACATCTTTGTAAGAAGCACTTTTTTCAAGCTGGGGAACAAGAAAGGGTTCTACAGTGAAACTATCATTATGATGTAAGTTTGAAGGAGTAGCTCACTTTTTAACAGGGGCAGAGCCAGAGGAGGGGCTGGGGTAGCGCTGGACTCTCCTGGAATCTGATTGGCCACCCCAGGTGCCATCTTGAAGTTCATTCACTAATACTGATTGTAGGTTCCTAGGTTTTAATTGAAGCTTTAGCTTGACACTCAGCAAACTCCCTCGTCCCAAGAACACCTGAAAATATTCCACTAGTTGACTTTATATTCAACTGTTTAATTGAAAATTTTATAGCAACATTACAAAACAAAGAGTTATCTATAAAATATACTACAATTTCAAGGGTGTAGCACAGAAAGAGAGAGAGGTCAAAAAACTATTTCGCTCCGAAATAAATCATTTATATATGAATTGAAGCCTTTTAAATGTATTTTTTTTTATTTAAACTTAACTAGACTGCATTTAGGGTCCTACACTGATAATTGACAGTTCACTACATGTCTTTGTAAGAAGCGCTTTTTTCAAGCTGGGGAGCAAGAAAGGGTGGACATTTGCACAGTTAAATCACTGAGAGGAAATGGAGAGGTTCAACAGTAAAAACTATCATTATGACGTAAGTTTGAAGGAGTAGCTCACTACTTAATCAGATAAAAGATGTCAGTTCCCAATTGTGCAGCTATGCATTAGGATTAAGGTTAACTTAATGAAGTAATTTGAATGCGATGAGATGAGATATGAGAATGAGATATGGTGGTCATCAGTAACAATCGGAGTTGCTTGTAATCATATTGTATTCTGCATAACTGCATTATTCTTAGTACAATAGCTCAAGACCTCAACAAACTTTTGAAGAGATGTCAAAACATCTAAACAATCTTATTGAATCCAAAGATATTTCGGGCACAGCTATAGTCTAAAATTATAGGCTACTGTAATCCAGTTTGAAATGTTCAGAGAGCTTGATTGCTGTCTACTTCAGGGCTATGATCTAACTGAGCATGGTTGCATTCATTTGGAAGATGATATTTTTCAGGTAGTCTAGGATGTGTAGAAATTTAGCATGCCAGTAAATTGTGAATTTTATGTTTGCATTATGCAATGCAATATGTTTTTTTATCAAGCCAGTGAAAAGAGAGAAAAGGGAAAGATTTAAGTTAACAATTCTTTAAAAGCAAAGTCTGAAATGAGACTTGCACAGTAGGCTAAAAAACAAAGAGAGGAAAGTTAAGGTTGAGAAGAGAGTTTTGAATGCTTTCCCCCAGTAAGTTACTTGAGCCTAAATAAGATTTGTGGTTTTGGCACCCACACACTTATGCTGTGTTATTCAGGGTATATAAGAGGTGCTCAAAGACAGGCCACATACATTATCTATGTATTCTCCTTGGGCTAAGCTAGGTTTAGCTATTGTAACAAGTAGCACCAACATTGCTGGATGGCAGTAAAGTTTCTTATCTGTCTCCCATTACGTTGAGTAACACAATGTCTATTTTAACTCTGCTGTTTCAGTTTATTTGATCAAATCACCCCAATGCATTCAGAGCTCTGTACGACCTAAGACAGTAAGTAAGCAAGCAAGAGGCTTTTTACTAATTGATGACTCCTGTTGAGCTGTGACTTGACTTCTGACTGTTAACTTTGCTCTTGGCCTCCTGTGTTTTTAGCGAGTCTATCTGTATTTGCATGCTTGCTCTCCTAGTTGCTAGCTCGACTTCTGAATCTTGCCTGCTGGATTGGACAGTACCACTTTGTAATAATGGTACACAATTTAGCATTAGTTAAGCTTTAAATCGACCAACCATATTTCCAACCATACCTCTGCTGCCGCGTGCTGTCGGTAGGAAGGAGGACTATACAATTTGGAACAACATAGACCGGGCATCACGGATTAGCGGACTCCGTTCTGTCTGGACCCGTGACCAATGCCAAAATAAGTAGTGTAGTTTTCATGGAGCGGTTTTGAACGGCCGTGGTTATTTACAGCGGGCACTGCTACTTCAGTTAATACGGCAATGTAGCGCTGGTAGTCAATGACACAGCTTTGAAACGTCTGTTGTTGGCCACAGAGCCTCATCGCATCATACTAGAATACAGTGGCCTCATGCAAATTCTCCGTGCTCAGTCTATATTAGATCCCCAGAATTCATTGCACCCACAAACCACACCTACATTATTCCTAGCGACCCCAGAAATCACATAAACAGCACAAACGTAAACACTGACATTCGTGACAGCAGGAAGAAAGCAAAGTAGGCTAGATACCACCGAGACATGGCTTGGACGAAAAGGAGAAAGGTAAATACTGAAAACCGTTGTTTTAAAGACGACTGGACAGCAAAATATATGTTCATACTCCCGGTCGGCAGTTCCAAGCCTGTCTGCCTCATATGCTCTCAGACTGTGGCATTGATTAAAAGCCGGAACGTGAAGCGTCACTATGAGACGAAACACAGCTCCTTTGAGCAAATTTATCCCGCGGAGTCCCAGCTGAGGGCACAGAAAATTACCGAACTGCAAGCGCAGTATGCTAGATCAGCCCGACTCATCACACACACATTCACAGCCCAAAAACGTGCAAATGAGTGCGCTTTAAAAACAGCATGGATAAAAGCCTTAAACTTATTTGACTGCATGGGACTAGTTTTATTTATGATAAAAAGAGACTGAAATATGTCGTCTTATTTCCTGCATTTGAGGTTAAAAATAAATATTGTTACCTTTGGAAAATGCGGACATGTGGACTTTCGTTCGGACCTTCTACTTGGGCAAAATTTAATAACCGGACCTCGGTGACTTTTAATTGAATACCCATGACATAGACCAAATAGTGAAATGGCAGCTAACGCTAACTGAATAGTAGCATTGGTGACAAAAGTGAGCTTATGATGTCATTCAGTTAGCGCAAGATGCGCATTCACTTTTAGGTCTATGTTGAGTCAAATTCACTCGTTCTCCTTTATAGCAATAGCACTCAGCAAGCTCGTACAGTGATTGGGCTGCGATATGATTTATTTAACTAGGACTTAGGAAACATTGTTCCAGCATTAGTAGGGGGCATTAATAAATGCTTCACTAACATATAATTCAAAGCGATTACATTTTAAAGAACTTATGATTTGTCAATGTGGGCTTAAGTGCATACTTCACACTTAGAGTATGTAATTGTCAATTCAATGCTATTCACAGACCTCTTACATTAATTGTTTGCCAGCAGGTAGCCAGTGCTATGATGCACTCCTTGCCTGATGCTGCAAAGCAGCGTGCAGGTGAACATTTGGTGACAGGACATGCAGTGGTTTTGCTCTACTTATACATTTTTTTATATTTATATTTTTTAATATATTTTATATCACTTTCTATCAATATACAAGTTTCTCATTTTTTTTGTCCAGCCATTCTCTGATAGTTTAACATTGAAAATGAAGTGTTATAAAATAAAAGTTTTGCTTGAATGGAATTCCTATCCTATTGCTATCATTTAACTGTGTGTTTGGCTTAGTTGTGAACAGATGATGTTGTTAATGGTATAGCACTGCACTGCAACATTAGGCCCTGGGGTCTCCTAGTTACCTGATGAGGTTTGTTCACTGAGGTGTATTCACATTAGGACACTCTGACATAATCCTTGCCATATTTTGAATCCATCATGAATTCATTCACTTAATCATTTTGAACTATGCATTAGTTATGTAATACTTTGCACCTTTATCGTACTCTTAGTGGTATGTAACTGATTAGGAAATGGGAAGTTCATTATTTAGACCAAAGGAAAACACAATGATAACATACACTATGACTTAGAAAGTACATGATTCTTGAAGTAGTAATATTGGAGCAAAACTTTCTAAAGGTCAACTAAGTTACTGTAGTTAAAGGAGAAATCTGGTGTAAACCAGTCAATAGCCCTGTTGTTCAAGGTCATTGAATGCTGTCTGCAAGAGAAAAAAAAACAGAAAATTTGATGCAACATAGATCGAATAAGGAATCAATAATTAAGGTTAACTAAATGGGGCAAAGTGAAACTGAAAGTAAGCTACTATGCCTCATTCACTTAGCGTTAGTTGCCAGTTCACTATTTACTCTATGTTGTATCAAATTTTCTTGTTCCTTTCCCTACCAACAGCACTTGGTTACCTCAAACAACCGAGCTATGGATTGTTTCACACCAGATTTCTCCATAAATGATTAGTTAAATTGTGCTAAATTGTGTGGCATTATTATAAAGTGTTACCAGTAAACCTCTGTCATTGCGATGCTTATCCACTTGCACTTGATTCTTACCTGCCAGAGGTTTGGGGGATTAATATAGATTGTCTGCAGTTTTATGTACAATGTTTTGGACAAAAGCACCTACCAAATTGGTACCTACATGCCTTAAATTAGTTATAGTTACACACACACTATATATATATATGTGTGTGTGTGTGTGTCAGTGGAGGCTCTTCCATTGAGGAAAGGGAAGACCATCCTCCCTTACATTTCAAAGAAAAATTATAATATATAAACTTCGAATTTTCATCATCTAACCTGACTAAATACTGATAAAACTGCTATTTTAATACTTGGGATACACAAAAACCGTCTCCCTACATCAAAGTACTAACAGCGACACCTGGCTCCATTGGAAATTACTACACGGAGGAGCATCCTACTCAATGCTTCCATTGAGGTCCATTATATGATTCTGCTACCCTAGGCGGCTCGTGAAACTCGTTTTTTAACATGGGAGTGAATGGCAGTAGGGGAAGACGTTCCTCCGTTCCGGTCTTGCCCATATATAGGCATTGGTCTCGCAAAAAAAACTCGATTTCGCGCCCAAAATCAGTGAACCAATAGTAGGACTGGCTTTGATACAATGTTTGAGTATCTTGCCCTACGCAGGTTAGTGTCAGCCATAATCAGTCATACTGGAAGACGTGCAGAAAGTTTATTCAGAAAGTGTTGAAGATTGCTATTAAACCACAATGAAACCAAGTGATATTGTCCATGGTTTATTAAGTACTCTATTTCATTCTTTGGACTACGCAGAAAAAGTCAGGGTAAGGTGTCTATCCTGAATACCACATGGTATGAAAGGTACAAATGGCTCACTGCTAGCAATACAACCAACCGGCTTTACTGCTGGCCTTGCCTGCTAATGGGCAAATCTCAAACGTGGTCTGTTGAGGGATTTGCAGATGTAAAAAATCTGGACAGGGCAACAAAACGGCACGACCAATGTAAAGACCACGTTGGCGCCGCAATTAGGTTGGGATTGCTGGTCAGGTTGTGGATGAGGGCATACGATTGCAAAATGCACAGCATAATGCAAAAGTACGCCGAAACAGACACGCTGAAGCGCCTGATCGATGTCACTGCTCTCCTAGGAATGCAAGAGTTTGCGCTTTTGCTTGAAGACCACAAACGAATATCGTCTTGAGTAAGCCAATAACAATTCTACCAATTTGGCTTGCGATGTACAATTTAGGGTACGTTTTTAACGGAAAATATTTTGAGGGTGCTTGAGAAAAAATCCTAGCCTTTTCTACGTTTTCCACACACTGTTGTGATCACCTTTGATCCTAATTTGTTTAGCATTAGGCTACTGAGGGTTTTTTTTTTTTGCATACAGGGCCATCTCAATTGAGTAATATAGCGTGGAAAGTGTCATTTATTTCATCACATCAATTCAAAAATTTTAACTCGTATGTCATATTCATTCTTTACACACAAAATGAATTATCGCAAGCCTAATTGTGATTACATGAAACCATGAAGCAGTGGAAACCAAAAGCAGTATCTCTGAAAATTAAAATATGACATTAGATCAATTAAAAATATTTCTAATTCAGAAATGTCAGCCTTCTGAAAAGTACGTTCATGGTTATGCCCTCAGCACTTGGTTAGGCCTGCTTTTGCATTTCACAATGCATCTATGTCCGGCTGTCATTCTGTCTATTCCACACACAACTCTCCAACTATTCTTTCCACTGACCTCAGATTTGGTAGGTGTCTTGCTAATGGCACTAGTGAGTGCAGTGGCAAGTTTGATGTTGCAGAACAAATGCTCATTTCCACCTATGCATTGTCTGATCAGACCACCACTTGAAAATGTCAGAACAACCTTCACAGCACAGCACTTGGAATGCTGGAGGTTTCACTAGTCTTTACTATATATGCATGCCACTGCTGCCACCACCACCACTGCTAAATATTGTTTACATTTTGTCCTCCCCTACTTTTTCCACCACCAGCCGCCACTGGTGTGTGTGTGTGTGTATATATATATATGAGTTTGGTTCCAAACCACTATATCCATCATTTTAATGAATTTTCAGAAATATTTTTTTTACGTTTTGTTTTTCAGATTCATCACTAAATCTACATTTGGTTTGCTTTTACTTGATTTATTTTTACATAATAAAATCAACATAACTGAGGTTTGGTCAATATTTACTGAGATACACAATTTAAAAACATGATATATATATATAATTAGTTATTAGTTACTGTATTATTTTTTAAAAAGGCCCCCTCTTTTCTAGAAATACAAGTGAAAAATTTAAAAAACTACAGAAATGTATTGGGATGCCCCCTGGAAGTATCAGGACAATGTGTGCTGGTTTAGCTTAATAGTGCAATTACTTCTGCTCACACAAATCGTTTCCTATAACAAAGGCTCTGACATTTTGGAAATGACCTTTGCCTGAGGGCAAAATGACACGTCTGAACATGTCTTGTCTTCCTGTTCAAAGAGAAGAAGTTCTGACACACATCTAACCACAATGCTCAATTGTTGTACAACCCTTCTCTGCTTGAGCACCTGACATAACTAAAAATAAAGAGCTCCATTCTTCTTGATTCCCACGCCTATTTATGCAGGTCCTGCCTGGTATTAACTGGTGGGGGCAGATAGACAGATGGACGGGGCCAACATGGCAGTGGTGAGGAGGAAGGAGTCATTGTGACCACAGTACCTGGAGCAGCAGAGTAGGCAATTTAAGACAAGTGTGGACTGTTTATTGGACAGGTGTCAGGAATGAGTGGCGTGGCCTTACAGTCTTCCTTGAAGAACTTGTGCTAAAACTTTCATTGAATGGGTCTACTGTGATTGATGTTTGGCATGGCATGGCAACACGAGTTAGAAATAACTTCATTGGGCACATTCTGTACATATTCTGGTTTAACTTGAAAGTGCAATCACTTCTGCTCACACAAATCATTTCCTATAACAAAGGCTCTGACATTTCGGAAATGACCTTTGCCTGAGGGCAAAATGACATCTGGACATGTCTTGCTTTCCTGTTCAAAGGAGAAGTTGTGACACACATCTAACCACAATGCTCAATTGCTGTACAACCCTTCTCTGCTTGAACACATGACATAACTAAAAATAAAGAGCTCCATTCTTCTTCATTCCCATGCCTATTTGTGCAGGTTCTGCCTGGTATTAACTGGTAGGGGCATAGACAGATGGACAGGTCCAACATGGCAGTGGTGAGGAGGAAGGAGTCATTGTGATCACAGTACCTGGAGCAGCAGAGTAGGCAATTTAAGACAAGTGTGGACTGTTTATTGGACAGGTGTCAGGAATGAGTGGCATTACAGTCTTCCTTGAAGAACTTGTGCTAAAACTTTCATTGAATGGCTATAATGTTACTGTGATTGATGTTTGGCATGGCGTGGCAACATGAGTTAGAAATAACACATTCTGACAGACTTTTATAACATGCACATTCCAAAAGCTCAAGATGTCTGATCACACCCAAATTTTGGCCTTTTTAAAAGAGCACACAAAGTGGGAGTGGTTCAATTAAGTCATTCACCCCACCTTCAGACTATTACACAGCTAACAGCCTGACGTGAAAAAAAACCTTTTTAAAACATTGTCCAACATCAGTGAAGATAGCATTCAGCATCTTCACATTTCCTCACCGCTCTCTTAAGCTTGCAAACACTGTTGCAAGCACCAGTGATGAAATATAGAAGACTGTGCAAGTCATTAGACCTGTATAAGCTGAAAGTTCAAGTGTTTCTAAGGTGAACACCAGTTTTCAATGCAGAAGAATTCACTCCTTCTTGGCCCAACACTGCACTCTTCACAGTAGACAGCCCACCGCTGAGACATCCTCATCCAGGTCTCTAGACCACCTGCTAAAACTGCTCAGCCCTCAGCAATACCAGCAGATACCTGCATCCGAGCACCAGCCATTTCCCTAGGCCACAGGGTGGCCTGCCACTGGATTTCTTCAGGAAGCCCTCAGCCACTGTTGCCCTGTTAAGGCTTGGCAATAGCTCCACACAAGGCTCACATCAGCAACAAGGAGTTCCCAAACTATTCCTACCTCAGGCTTAGGTCAACCCAGCAGGACAGCAGTTACACTCCACCAGTGATCTTCCTTCAGCAGGTCTCTTAACTCCGCTCACCTTTCTCTGCAGTGCACCTTAAAACTCAGGTCCTTGGTTGGACATGTGGGTCCCCTCCACACGGCTAGAGGGAGCATCCCACTTCTGACACCAAATGTGTAAATGTCCAAAATCAAGTTTCTTTTTTAGTCATGAAAAACTCTAAATATTGTGTCGTAGAAATGGATGCACAAGAGTTCTGACGACATCAAAAGAGCACACAAAGTGGGTGTAGTTCAATTAACTCATTATCCCCACCTTCAAACCATTGCACAGCTAAAAGCCTGACAGACATGTGCAAAAACCCCATTCTTTTTAAAACATTGTCCAACATCAGTGAAGATAGCATTCAGCATATTCACGCACAGACTGCAATTAAATGTAAAGCATGTTGCAGGAACTTGTCTGTTCAGTCAGTTGTACTGAATTTGACTATGCTATGCTAAACATGACTACAAATATTTAACAATGCAGAAGACTGTCTGTCATCTAAATTACAAAACATGTTTAGTCAAAACATTTAATTTATTCAAAATAAAGATATCCGTGTCTTACATACAACTTATATTGGTTGTTGATATGATCTGCTTCATAGCTTCATAGCTGTTTAAGTGTATGTCTGTTAATTCGTTTAGGCTATTTTATTGTTAGTATGAACTTGTATTACAAACAAGGTAAAGATATGCAGCACATACTGTACTTCATATATTCAAGTGATCCAAACACAAACCCAGCTTCAAATATTCATGGCATGTTTTTTTCCCCCTCTATGACTGCAACTACCACTAGATGGCAGTGACAGCCTGTGTATAGTCACCTAAAAGCCTGACTCAGTGAAACAGTTCTAGTGTTCAATTACTCCTAGTTGGTGGGCTCACACTTGTCACATTCTGGCTAAAAGCACCAGCTGAATAGGCATGTAAATGTTTTAAAGTGCCCTAGGGGGAAATGTCAACCTTGCCAGGCCATGTCCTGGCTTGCCTTTCAAAGAGGGGAAATTGTGACACACATCTAACCACAATGTTTGTTGTGAAACACTTCTCTGCTGGAACAGTTGATATAGTGCATATTTTTTTTGGTATCCTACAGAAAAATTACCACAAAAAATGAAATAATACTAACATAAAAACCGAATGCAAAGAAATAAACCATTTACTGACCACAAAGTATTTTGTGACTGATGTTGGGCATGTCATGGCAACATGAGTTAGAAATGACTGTGCTTAGTACATTCTGCATCTAATTTAAGCCCCTGTTGATTCTTGACAAAAAGTTCCATGCCTTTCATCCTTTTATAGAGTTTTCATGTTTAATGTCATGGGGGGCATTGTCTTTAGCTTATCTTCAGCATCTGCTGTCTTCAGTCTTGGCTCTGTGGCCCTGTTCATGCACTCTGCTTTGTAGCGTTGAGTCATTCACTTTCCCCTATTCTGATCATTCTCTTTGTATTAAAAGTCCTTTATGATCTACAAAACAAGGTTTCTGGTTGAGAAAGAGGAGACTGGATAAAAAAAAAAAAAAATACCTTTGTCATGTGTATATCTCTCCTACCCACAAAAGTCCCTTGATATTAAAGTGTGATTACACACACACACACAGAAGGGTAAGCTGCAGGTTGCTGAAAGATGGTCTATTTTTGTAGCACCACAACCAAATAGGCAACAACATTTGACTGTCAAGAGCATATTTCATTCATTTCCAGCGTGCTGTGGAAAAAAAAAAAAAATCAGTAGGCGGTAATGGATGGTCGGCACATCCCGGACTATCTTGTTCGTTGTGGTGTGTGTGCGAGTGTGCAAGTATGTGGTGTGTGCAAGATGTGTATAAAACCACTGCTGGGGAAAGTTGCCACCTTCATCCCACAGGGCGTGCAATGTAAAAAGGCAGGCCTTGCATGTCTCTGGCCAAACGCAGATAGGGACCACTCACACACAGAGACGCATGAAGACCTTTGTCGATGTGAGGGGGAAGCCCCCGCCACATCAGGCCCGGGGAAAGGTGTCCATCTTCTCTGTGTTCGTCCTACTCATTTTTGGAAAGAGACTCAAGTTCCCAACAACACCCCCTCTGTCCAAACTCAGGGGGCTTCCCCGCAGGAGCGAGATTCTGTCTCTCTCTCTATCTCTATGTTGTTTGTGTACGTGTTTATGTATGTACACGTGCACGGTTGTCATACACAAGTTGCATCCTGTGTGCTTCAAAACAAAACACAAAGCAGTAGCCATGCATACACAGCTCACCACAAGACTGACTTCCTACACATGACGACACACATACATGTACACACACAGGAAAGAAACTATGACAGAGAGAGAAAGGGAGAGAGAGAGAGTCTCTTAATGCATACTACACCGCATTTCTTTCCAGCGAACCTGTTTGTTTTGATACTACTTTCCATGTGCACCATTGAACGGCACTGTCTGGCAGGTACACTATGACTAAGCAGCCTCTAAACGCCCTAGATAAAGCCGGCCATCCAGCCCCCAGCAACTCTGTGGGTGTCCTCCCGCAACTCCTCTGATCTCTGTCCTGTGCCCAAACCTACTGAAGTCACAGGTCATTTGATGATAGCCTTGGCAAGCATCTCTTACCTACAAGCACACTGAAAAACAAAATCAATCCTTTCTATGTGTGTGTGTTGTGTGCGTAAGCGTGTGTTGAATGTATGTGTGTGTCTGTGTGTGTGCGCGCCCACATGTGCATGCATATGTGTGTGTGTGTATATGCGTGTTGTGTGTGCATGTGCATGTGACCTCACACTTAACAGCAAGTGAGTGGCTGTGTGTTTAGCAAGAAGCATTGACAACATAGTCTTCTCTATTGCCTTGCCTTACTTCCGTGTTGTTAAAAGTCAGACTTCAGTCAGACTTCTTCTTTTGCATCATCGGATCGAAACCAGGCACTATACAAGAACCAAATGTCAGTAAAGTCAACCCTGTTTATGAGGGCCTTTTATTGTAAAAGGGGACAAAAATTAGGTTGAATCTCATCACTTCAGAGAAAGGAGCAATTTGTTTATTGGGTTTAATATAAATGTCAGCCATATCTGAGCACATTTTGTGTAATCCGAACCAAACAATGTGAGGGAATGAATCATTTCACACCCTAATCCCAACCTGATGAAGATCGCACACACTCAGCGCTGATCTGAAACCCAGTGGGAAGAAGGGGTATTCACTGACCTTCTGCAACCTGCTATGCAACACACACATAAGAGAACGTGTTAATGCCTTGCTATCTTCTGAGGTTTCTGAAGCCGCCATGCTTACCAAAAGCTCTGAGGCGTAGAATCTCCCTTGTGATATTTTTACAGGTATAGTTCTTGTTGAAGTACTTAGCAGATCATTTTTTAGTCCCTGACAGATTATATGATGACAAAATAGAATTATAACAAGTAATATACATGTGCATATATGCATTTTAACACCACCACAGATTGGATTAGTTAAAGAGAGCACTTTGAAGATGTTAAATGCCATCTTTACTTTCCACTTTCTATTCTACATTTTCTGCCCTTTTGACTTTTTTGCCTTTATTCAGATAGGTCAGTGGAGATAGATGGAAAGTGAGTGGGAGAGAGCAGTGGGAGAGAATCAAGAAATGACCACAGGCTGATTCAAACCTGGGTCCCGATGGGCACGTGGCTCATTAATGCTTTAGTCACTGTAGCCCATCTAGACTAGAAAATTAATCACAGCAGAGACATTATAAGGGAGGACAGATCACAAACAAAACAAAAGAATAAGGAATCTGAAATTCTGTTGGAAATCTGTGACACCAAACCCTTGTGAATAATTGGTGTGACTGAGGTTTCATGGTTGATTAAAATTATATATATAATAAATAATAAATTATTATATATATTGCATATTTTTATAAATATATCTTTCAGACTTCAGCCACAGCACAGAGTTCTGTCAATGCAGAAATTCTCTGATGACGTTGCTATTGCAGCAGTGTCAAGAAGAGGAACACTGGACAAATAGACAGACTGGAGAGAAAAGCTGGCCCTGTGGCTGGCATAAAGCTAGAGTGCGTAGCATCGGTAGTTGAGAAAAGGACCCTAAAACTCCTGTCAATAATGGACAATAAGTCCCACCCCCTACAAAGCACTGTAAAAAGGCAAAAAAGCATGTTCAGTGGAAGACTCCTGTCAGTCAGTACGTTTACATGCACTAAGAGAAAATCTAAATTTTCCCTTAGTCCAGCTGAACTTGAACTTTTAAAATGCATGTATATACCTTAGTCCAGCTGAAATCGAACCGAACTTGCCTACACATCATCGAGCTAAGACACCCAGATAATCTAATTCGAATCGCATTTCTCTCTGCAGGCAGGGCCATCCAGCTATTCAACTCTTCCCTAAAGTGACTGGAAAAAATGTACTTCTTGGCATGAGACTGTCTCTCTCCATGCCATACACACCACACCATACTGGCCCAACCCCACCACATCATCCACCCATGAAATTTGCTACAATTATTACTGCCTATATTAGCCGCATAGCGAGACAGCTCAGGGCCTTTTTTTATTCTTTTCTTCAGAGACCTATCTGTTAATGCCTAGATTTATCTTTGTCCTTATGTGTGGTGAATGTACAAGTATGTATCTTACAAACTACAGGATGTTTAATGATTTCCTTTAAATCATTAATTATCTATCTATCTGTCTATCTATTGGTATAAGCAAAGGGGAGTAAGAAGAAAACTCACATTCACAACTGCAGCAGAGACAAATAAACTTTACCAACTGTCAGCGTATAGGAACAATGATTCAGTTAGCCGAGTAGATAAGGCCATGGGACAGACCACCCAATTTCAGTTCCTATAAAATTAGGCCATGAAAGTCCAACAAATAGATAGACAAGCAATATAGAAAAGATAGAAAAACTATGGTCTACAGTTTACACAATAAAGTTCAGTGCGTACTTTGAATGTGGCTTAATAAAGTGACAACGGATGTTTTCCAGGGTCTCTGTGTTTATCCACTTTTACAACTCCACTTTGACTTTATTTAGTCTCTTCATAATGATGAACTGCTCAAAGTCTTTGACTGAATTGCCTGGACATTCCTGACCGTAGTGATGACGAACCTTTATGTGGTTTTCTGCAGGCCTGACCACTGTCGGTTACATTGCTCTCCTTTTGGACTAAAAGAGTGTTCAATGACAGCTAGCTCTTAGGATTCCAAATCAGTGGATGAATTCTTAGTGTTTCTTGCGTTGACACTAAACTAAATAGAACTAATGTAAAATAATATGACTACCGCACATTGCTGCATGTACCAGCTGAAGAAAATGAAAGTCCATTTATACTCTTGACACTGATCTTTTAAAGTCTTCTAAGTTTCCATACGTGTCAACACACATACAGTCTGAATTGCTTTATTCCTTCCTTTTATATAATGGTTTGAGTAATTAAGCACTAGGGGTGAATGTCCCTGGAGACCTTAAAAGCTTACATGCTATTAGCCTCGTAGGGCTAGATGCCCACCAAGTTTCATTAGCCTCACGTGTCGGTGTTCCTGAAACCGTAGAAGGGAACTTGCTTCCAAAAAAAAAAAAAAGGACAGCCAATTTGACCAATTTTGTTTCTCAACAGGTGGCGCTACACTACACAAGGGTGGTTGAAGGCTCACTGGATATGTCTCCTTGAGACCTACGTACTAGTGAATTTTGTTGGCCAAAGCATTACTGTTCTTGCAGGAGCACCAGCAAGGCGAGGAGCTGCCCCTGGGGACCAACATAGCTTAGAACAGAGATCGACCAGTTGACATTTGATGCTATCCTGGTAGATCCCGAAAATATTAGGGCTAGTTAACTTTCGGTTTTGCCGTCACCCCCTCTAACTTAAACCAGCAGTAGATGCATTCAATAGAAATGACAGCACAAAACAAGGGCCAAAAAAACAAAAAAAATTATCAATACATAATGACCTGAACAACAGAATGTGACTTCACTTTGGGGCACACAAATGCATGCATTGGCATACAGTATATAGCCATCCATAAAGAGCTCTGTCAAGGGTGGTGGTGGCGTAGCGGTTAAGTAACCTGGCTTGCTTGGTAGTAGTCTGGAAACTGTGGGTTCGAATCTTGGCTGCCTCCATTGTGCCCCTGAGCAAGGCACTTAACCCCAAGTTGCTCTAGGGGAGAATGGCGTCTGCTAAATGCGTAAATGTAAGAAGTGCTTAGCTACCTGCTTGCAAACAATTAACATATTAGCTCTGTGAATGACATTAAATCAATAATTAAATAACTATTAAGTATTCATTTTAGCCTGCACTGACATACTTATGAGTTCATGTTGAATCTATCATGAATTCATAAAATGTAAACATATGAATTATATGTTAGTAAAGCATATGATAATGTCTTACTAATGTTGGAACAGTGCTTGCTAATGGTTTTCTAAGTGTTAGTTAATGCTCAACTATAATTGTGTACTATTATTATATTGTTAAATTACATTTTGGTGAGTATCTATGAAAATGTTTACATTCCTCTTATGAAAATAAAGTATCCAAAATACTGCATTTCTGTAGTAAAATGTAGCATGATTTTTTTGTGCCCAAGATAACGCCTTTATTGCAAATGAATTGTTCTGACACTATACAATCACAATGACTCTAATAGGCCAAACATTATCACGTAGTTAAGTTAAGCAAGTTAAGCAAAATTCTGTAATGCAAAAAGGAACTGCGCCCTTTCTTCTTTTGATTCAATTAATAACTGAATACTACAGCATTTACTAAAGTTTGGTGTTCGATATGGCAGTTACATGTAAAGAATTTCTTGGTGACAGCCAATTGAAGTTTGACAAGTAGCCTATTTCATGTACTTCAAATTCATGTAGCACCCCTAGGCCTCTAGCTGGTTGTAATGGGGTGCTCCTGGGTCCACTTACAAACCCAAAAAACTGTTTCAATAGTTTTGTGTCTTAGTATGTGCCTAATAAGCTCTCTTCTTTAACCATATGAAATATCCTACTATTCTGTTATTTACATAAGCCCTTTAAATATCTTAATATAACTTAGAAGACCACTTCTTCAATGTTAAATAAAAATGTTTACTTAATGAAGAATTTTAAACGTAAAAGTTTTTAAATTAACCAAAAAGTATAAATTATTAATATTTTAAACACAAAGCACAAAAGACGTATTCCATGAATACCTTTTGAAAGGAACAGAAATTATATCTTTGAAATTGTCACTAAGCCTCATATTGGTAGGCTACATCAAACCCACCCAATTTTAACCATTAGCTCACCAACTTACTGTAACGTAAATGCAGAAATAAAACCTGCGGGCCCACGCACACAACCACACATACCTCAGTCCTAGCCGGCAACTAAACTCAGTCCCAACCTAACCGTTGCAGAAGTTGAGCGATGCTCGAGTTCGGCGTAGCCCAAAACAAATTGCAAGTGTCATGTATGAGCCAAAGAAATTAAAATCGGGGTACCTTAATCCAAATCGCTCGCGTAGTGGGTAGTTCACCTCACCGACAATGTCTGCAGTCTCTGCAGCGACGACAGTCGCCAATACCCCGTGGGTATGAAGTCTGGAATCTCAAAGCAGTACGAAGAATCAACGCAGTTCTCCCGCGAGAAACAAAAACGTTAGAAGTCTCCTTAAATACGCTTAGCATAAATAGCTAACTTCGAGTTCACTCACGTTAACTCTACCAATTTCAAACATTAAGCTTGCAGTCTCTGCTGTATAGTTCTGTTGCACATTCAGTCCGAATAAACATAAGAACTAATGCAGATCTCTGCATGCAAATACATTCGTCACCTTACTTTTCCTCAACAATTTACTGCCAAGACGGAGATTGAGTCCAGCCTTCAGGACGTTGTCTTCTCTTCTCTCTTCGCTTTCCCTCGGCTTGTGACCTTTCAACTCTATATTACTCCAGAGCACAAACGTAATTAAATAAAATACATTTTACATTCAAACATCAAAATAATGAACTCTACATTATACTTTTCACTTCTCTAATGAAATGAACACATTCGAAATTCAAACAGTGTTGCACATATTAGTTTTGACATGTAAACCTAGCACACAAAACTACAATTCCCAGAATTTCCACCCTCATGTAAAAATAAGCATTTCAGTCCAAATGAGTAATTATAAACTACATGAAATGTCTCTTAATACTAATCCATGCATATGGCTTTCCAACACTGCTACATTTAGTTCGCTAAAATAGCCTACAAGTTGGATTTTAGCAGTCTTTGGCCAGGGTCGAGGTTGAGGATCTTGGAGTTAAAAAGGATGGTGACCACTGGTTTAGGACATATGAGCCCCCTGGAGTTCTTTGCCCACTGAGTTTGAACCGACCCCGTGTTTCAGAGTGGAATTTGTGTCTGTCAGTAGGTGGTGCTACTCTATACGTGGGAAGTTGAGGGCTTTATGGTTGCAGCTCACTGAGACCTATCTTCCACAAAAATTTTGTTTGCCAGGGTATTACGGTTCTAGGTCCATATTCACAAAGGATTTTATCTTAGTGTTAAGAGAACTCCTAAATCATGCTAAAAGTTGTTAACTAAGAGTTGTCTACTTTCTGCTTCAACCAATTGCTACTGCTTGGTCGTGACGTATGTTTTGCGCTGGAACGCACTGTTTGAGTTCAACGTCAATGCTCTCAGCCCTCCCTCTGTTCGCTGATTGGCTTATACAACCAAGAGTCGAAATCTAAGCCTATGGATAGATCCTTGATGCAGTGGTAAAGCCAAATGAGAAATTGTGCAGAAGCACTAGGTGGCACTAGCCTGGGTTAAACAATCTGCAGGATTTTGAACGACATTATTATTATTATCAGTAGTGTTCTAAGCATCTATTCAAGACATTGTGATCACGCGAGACTAGTGGTCAGGCACAAATTCTCAGCTCTCCAGCAAATACAAACCATGTCTCGGGTAGAACAAAGCCTAAACCGAAACCCAAGGCAACATCACAGTCTGGGTGCTACAAGTGTGGCTCACAAGGACCTATAGGTCGTGAATGCATCTGATCTAAGAACCACAAGTGCAGCCATTGTGAAAAAAGGACACTTTGGTGATCTCTGCTTCCACAAAGATAAATCAAAGCCAAACCAAAATGCTGCCGGGGTCGTGGTAGAGCCCCAGGTCGCAGCAAAGAAGATCAGAATCAAAGTAAAGGTCGAAACAAAAAGGGTCAACATAGGGTAGAGGAAGGAGAAAGCAATGACTCTCAGAGTGACTCTGAAGATCTCTACCTGTTCAGGATATCTAAAACAGAGGACATCTTAGAGCTATGCCTGAACGGTTTGACTTTACCCCTCGTGATAGACTCTGGTGCTCACCACAACACATTGTCTGTGCAGGATTTTATAAAGTTACATAAGGCTAGACCTGAAGTTAATCTTCAACCCTCCTCTACAAAACTATATCCATATGCCAGCAAACAAGCCCTCACACTTTTAGGAAAATGCACACTAGAAGTTGAAGTCCCTATTACAACACGTTGTGCCACTGCTTCGTTCTTTGTGGTGCCTCAAGCACAAGCATCACTGTTAAGTAGCAGAACCAGCAAAGAGCTAGGACTTTTCAGGGTAGGCATTGATACGAACATCCTGAGTTGATCTGGAGATGATATATGGTCAAGTTTGCGTACAAAGCACCCTCAAGTCTTCATGGGGCTGGGGAAACTCAAAAACTACCAGCTCAAACTTAAAATTGATCCAGACGTTACTCCAGTCATTTAACCGGTGTGCAGAATTCCATTCAATCACAGGCAGCGTGTTATTGAAAAGTTAAAAGAGCTAGTTGACCTATACGTCATTGAATGAGTAACAGAACCAGTTCATTGTGTGACGGTGGACAAAAGACCAGAAAAGGACCGCAAACACAGAGATGTCCGAATCTGCATCGACATGTGAAGAGCCAATGTGGCCATCGTCAGTGAGCATCATCCCGTTCCTACGATTGAAGAGACCATTCAGGAAATGGCTGGAGGGAAATATTTCTCGAAAATTGACCTCAACATGGCGTATCACCAAGTAGAGCTCCACCCCAATTCAAGAGAAATCACAACATTCGCTGCACCAGGGGGACTCTGCAGATACAAGAGGCTCTTGTTTGGAGTAAACATGGCTTCAGAAAAAATTCCAACAGATAATTAGCCAAGTCATCAAAGACTGCCCAGGTTCTTACAACATGTCTGATTACATAGTAGTAGTTGGCAGCATAGAAGCAGAACATGTCTCACGGCTAGCTACGGTGGTCCAGCGGCTTGCTAAAAGAGTGTCTGATCAAACTGACGTCCATCAAGTACATGGGTCATGTCCTGTCACAAGAAGGCCTGAAAGTTTCAGATGACAAAGTCAAGGCTGTCGTGCATCCTACCCCACTAACTGATGCTTCGCAAATGCGAAGCTTCCTTGGACTGTCTCATTTCTTTGCGGAGTTTGTCCCTCAGTTTGCCACAATAACTGCGCCTCTCTGGGAACTCACAAAGCAAGATGCTAATTGGAAATGGGAAAAGGAGGAACAACATGCATTTGACCAGCTCAAGGATGCGTTGATCGACGCTCCCGTCATGGCGTACTACACTGTTGGAAGGGTAACCAGAATCACATGTGACACCTCCCCTATTGGCATAGGCATCATTTTAGAACAGCAACAGACAGATGGAATCTGGAAACCAGTGTACTATGCCAGTAGGAAGCTCACACCCACTGAGACACGCTACTCTCAGTTTGAAAGAGAAGCTCTCGGAGTGTTCTGGGCCTGTTGCAAGTGCAAGTGCAAGTGGATTTTCTGTCCATAGGCCCGCTTGGCTGCTCTCACGCCCCGGTGCAGATTGGCTCTGGCTGATCTGAGGGCGTCGCTGTCCCCGTACTTGAAAGCAGTGTTGCGTGCTCTCAGGAGCTCACATACCTCCCTAGTGAACCAAGGTTTGTCGTTTGCTTGTACAGTGACAGTCTTTGTAACTGTGACATCATCCATGCATTTGGATATGTATCCAGTCACAGACTTGGATATGTATCCAGTCACAGATATGTACTACAGTCAAAGCAGTCCTGGAGAGCTGAGGTGGCTCCCTCTGGCCATGCCCTGATCTGCTTCACAGCTGACTTGCTCCTCATGGAGCAAATACAAATGTGATTAATGCTCTGGAAATGATGTTCCAAATTCATGGATATCAAGATATATGTGTGAAGTGATAATGGACAACCATTTGCATCTCGAGAGTTCCATGATTACCTCACTGCTCATGGCATCATGGCTTAAGGGAGTACCATATTGGCCTCAGTCCAACGGAGAAGTGGAACGATTTAACAGAACAATTCTGAAATCAGTGAGGATAGCCAAAATCCAAAAGAAAGACTGAAAGAGATTGAAAGAAAGAAAGAAAGATTGCTCTGAAGAATTTTCTGTTTCACTACTGAACCACTCCTCATGCAGCCACAAGAGTGTCCCCGGCAAAGCTGTTGATGAACCAAGTACTCCGCGACAAACTGCCCTGCTTCGCCAGTATATCTGCTGCTGCTGATGAAGTCCATGCTGCTGCTTTGGAGGAAGTCCATGACAAGGATACTCTTCACAAGTTGAAATGGAACATCGCTGCTGATCAAAGAAGAGGAGCCATCGCAATCACGCGAGACTAGTGGTCAGCGTAGTGCAGCACAGGCATAGGCATAGTGAACATGTGTAGTTGGGAAACAATAAAGCAACTAAAAGGACATTTTCTGGTGTGTGGTCACTACGTTATCACTAGTGCAGTGCCCGTACAAACAACATGTTAGGAAACTGGTATCTGTGCAGGCTGGTCAATGTTGAATGTGATGATATGCGCTGGCCCATGCAGTTAGAGGAGGCACTTGTTTATTAAAAGCTACAAAGACCATCAAAAGTAGCAAGAGTTGAAATAGGCTAGCGTGATTGGGTTGCAGGTAAAAGATGCACTGCATAGCGTACCCGTGTGTGCACACCAAGCGCAGAGGCTGCAGAGGCCATGTCTGTGTGATAGAACTGAGAAGGACATTTTTAGGCTGATGTTATTTGTCGTAGTTGACATCCAGACGCATGATGCAACAGAACCATAAGTGAGTCTCTCCAATGAGTGGTAGGCAACAGTGGTTGTTTTAAATGTAGATTTTAACAGGCTCCTGCTTATCCATGTGGGCTTGCGTGTGTTGGCAAATTGTTTCAAGTCTGCAAACTTTAAACAATGTGTAAATCGTTAAGGTGAGACAACTTAATTCCCTTGAATGACAAGAGGTGAATCTGTCAGCGAAATGGGCTTTTTTCTGCATTCTGGATCAGTTGCCTACTACACTGGGAGTATGACAGTTCTTGGCACCACTGGTAAAGTTGACTAAAAAGACATGTAAAGCCCTTTTTTAAAAAAGTAGTCTGTTAGTATTTGACCTTAATCACATCATGTAAACATTGAGGAAAACACAAACTTTTTTTTCTGACAAAGAACAATGCATTTTATATAAATAAATAATTTTGTGCAAAAATCACATATGCCACAATTGTTGGCACCCCTGCATTTTGTACTTTGTAAAGCTACCCTTTGCTAATGATGTAAATGATAGCCATCATCATTGACATGCCACAAAGTCAGAAAACACAATAAATGGATTTGAGTACCTTTCTCTTCGTAGAATTGTCTTCATTTATAGGTCCTCTGGAATGTGACAACCATGGCTGAGGCTTGATTTTGTCATCAGTTAGCCATGTACTTGTTTATAGCAACTTTTGTGGTCAGTTAGTCATGTATTTGTTGATATAAAACTGTATTATTTCATGACCTGCTGAATAAGCCAAGCATGACCAACTTTTGTTGTTTTGTTGTTTGTTGACAGTGGCAGAAAGATTTTGATTTAAAATGTATTCCAAGTATTTCATGGAGGTCATGATGACATTCACTATAATGAAATTCCTAGAGGCTTTGGAATTAAAACAACCTTAAAACATCACAGACCCATCACCATAACTACAATAAGACGGGAAGGGGGGGTATTTTCAGTATAGTAATTCTTATAAAAGCTCAATTTTCATCCCATCTGAGCATCAAACATGATTCTAGGTGATGTCCCAATAGTATCTAGTAACTCCAGTCATTTTAATCAGTGATTAAATGATAAGAAAGCCCTTTTCCTAATGAGAAGGGTCACTTTTGATTTCTTTTTAAGACTTGGTGATCCAAGATGCTCCTTTTTTCTGGAAATCTCCAACAGTGGGGGAATTTATTAGGGATTTTTTAGGCTCTCTTACCACCCTTCTCCCTATGCATGGGGCAAGATAAATATGGGCCATTATTCAGGCAATTGTTTCAGTTGACTGGAATGTTTTAGTTATCACTTTTTATAGCAATTCTGTATCTTAAAGAGGTGAGCATACTTTTTAAAAGGCATTTAAACCATGTGTTCTATTGTCTTTCCTATGTTCAAAAATTACTAGCGCATTTGACTTTGCTTAATATCAGTTTCTATATCTTTGCAAACCATGAAATCAAACTGTGACCAGTATTGTCCACTGACACTGACAAGTTGAATATGGATTGAAATTATTCATTTACATTATTAGTTATCATATTTTGTAGGGTTGCCAATAATTGTGTCACATGTTTCTGTAAAAATATTTATTTAATTTTTTTGCATTGCATTTTCTCCAGATTAATATGCTTCAAGTTGGCTTTACCAGGGGTGTCAATAATTATGGAGGATGCTATATACTCTGTATGTGCCACCCATACAATACTTGCATCTTTGAGAACCCATTATTGCTACGATATCATTGATTTAATGTATGAGTATAGATCCAGAAACAAAAAAAGTTATGAAAACATCAATTCAAATCAAAGTTTATGAACCTGCAGTGTGTCGACAACATAGCTAGTGTATTGGAAAAGAGAAACTTATCGGACACGCTCACCCTTAACCAAAACAGGAACTGAACTGTCTAAGGTTTGTGTCAGGATATCAGCTGACCTTTGTGGTGGAGTGATGTTAAGGTAGGTCATGGGTTGCTGTGCTTCTGATAAGATGCCACTGGCTGTCATAGCAGCGAGAAAAGCACTTTTGGTTTGAGACTGGAGTATCTTGGCAGCCAGCAAGCTGGACCAAGACTGCAATATATGTTTTGTCTTTGAGAAGACCCAAATCTCAGCATTAAGGAGACTTTTTAGGGTGAGTTTATTTTATACGATTTGCCCGTATGGAAAAATAGACATCCTGTGACTCATGGTGTATACCACAAGCCACATCGGAATGGAAAGAAATGTGCAGTAAGTCGATTAAACTTATTTTTGGGTCTACAAGGAGACTTGCATGGGAGGGCTGCATCAACTACCAAATGTAATGATGCTGAACTGATAACCTTTGACTTTCTACAGGTAGTTTTTAAGATGTATGATGTTACGGGCCCTCAATACTTCCTGAATCAGCTGAAAGAATATGACTTCTGTGGTGCCATGTTGATGTCTCAGTGATTTTGAACTCTGGAATAAATTCAAGCATGTGATCCACTCTAAAAGATTAAGCCAAAAAATTAGGGCCGTCTTTTTTTTCTAACTGCTTGTAACTGGTTGACAATTGGTGCTTTTAATTTTGCATTGGTTCTTGGCATCTTAGATTTTTTCAGTATGTGGCCCACAAACAGAAAAGTTTGTACCGAGAACTGAAAGACTGGCGTTTGGTACAAGACGGGAAACCACGCAACCTTCAGTAAATGATTCTATGTCATGTTCACCTCAAAGCTGTTCACTCTTGCCTTGGTGGTGCAGCCAGGGCGGGTATTACTGGGCATGAAAAAAAGGGGGTTTGGAGCAGGTAAATGGAATGGCTTTGGAGGAAAAGTACAGCCAGGTGAAACCTTAGAGCAGGCCACTAGACGGGAACTGTTAGAGGAAAGTGGTGTCACAGTGGACACTCTGGATAAGATTGGAAACATCAAATTTGAATTTATTGGAGAGACTGAACTATCAGATGTCCCCATATTCAGAGCAGACTCCTTCCACGGAGTACCAACAGAATCAGATGAAATGAGGCCTCAGTGGTTTGACTGTGACAAAATCCTCATCTGTCAAATGTGGGCAGACGATATTCTTTGGTTTCCCATGATGCTTCAGAAAAAGAGATTCCTTGGCTATTTCAAATTTCAGGGCCATGATTTGATCGTGGAACACAAGCTTGAAGAGGTCAGTGAGGTTTGACAAAACCATCTTTCTTGTCCATGAGATGTGACCAAAAATGTTTTGAAGTGGGTTGCAAACAAAATTTTGCCAAGATATTCTGTCTTATCTGTATGTAGAATTAGTGTGGAAACTGATTGAAGCTGTATATGATCTCTTGTTAAACAGAATAATCTAAGATTGTGTTTGGTGTATTGGCATCTTCCTGTTGCTGCAGTTTTATGCTGAATAAAGTCTGACATTTTTAAATTTTTTAATAAAGTTTGTACCAGGGACAGAAAATTCTCTGTTGCAGCGCAGCCCATGATGAAGCATCGTAGCCCATGAGATAAGGGTACATGACCCCAAACAGGCTATCGATACAGCAAGGCAGGTGTATCTTCTTTCCCTCCCACCCTTTCAAGTTTACTGGTGCATTCACGTAGCATAACAGGCTGATGGGAAATAACTGAACAGAAATGAAAAAAAATGTAAAAATACTGCTAGGTCTATAACGTAAATGCAAAATACAAATGGATAAGCCTGCAGGTGATAATACAATAATCCAATAAAAGCATAATAGTCATTCTTAAACATTGTGATATAAGACTATAAGACATAGTATTTATCTGTGTCCTTGTGAAGACACAATGGCTTTAGAAGACAGAGAACTTTCCCTGTCAGTGTCTCTGACATTGATGATGTGTAGCATTGCTTTTTTGTCAGATTAAAAGCATACCCCTTAAGCACCACACAATAAAACATGTCTACATGGTGTTACCTTAATTGGATATACTAACAAAATAAGAGAACATAAACAACAAATACTAAACAAAATGAAGGCATTATCAACCTTAAGAAATGATATATGATACATTTAACATAAGCTGGGTTTAAAAGCATGACAATTCAGGTATCATCATATTCAAGTGTCTCAAATTTTGTTGTTAGCAAATATATAGCTCTGATCATGTGACACTATATCAGCAATCCCATCAGATAAAGCCAAAAGGACAGAAAGGATTAATCTAACTCTTTTTCTTTTTCAAATCATTCTGTTAGAGATTTGCTTGTATTTGTCATTCAGTTGTCATTCAGTTGATGCAGTGCACTTTAGGTATAAAAGGTTTTAAAAATAATAATAATGATAATAATTACTAACTATGAGACTGCATAGCAATCACAAACTATCTTCTATATCATCAAACCAGACACAAAATGACTAAATTAAACCATCTTTTCGAGATACACTGTATGGGCATTTATCACAGAGTGCATTTAAATGTAAAGGTAGTTACGCAATAACTAACCACAAAGCATGGCCTTGAATATAATATTTATTCCACACACAGTGGGCAGATCTTAATATGGAGAGGCATTCACATTCAGTTACTGATGCCACCAGCATCATAGCATTCTTCTCATATCCTTATTTACAAACCTCATAAACCGTAAAATAGGAGGTTTTAATCTTTTCATGTCTGTTAAACTGCAAATAGACTGATGAGCTCTTATAAAGTTTTATCTGCTCGACAAAAAAGAAGACTGAAGTACAGTCTATTGATTTGATTGTTTCAAAATCGAAATGGCAGTCCTTACATGGCTCAGAGAAAAACCGGACAGTCCTGTCTTTGTTCTCATTTTCCCCTTCAATTTCTTCAATTTGTACTTCACCATAAAGGAGATACATTCCTTCTTTTGAAGCATTGAAGACAGTGTACAGACTTTCATGTGCTATGGGACAATGAATGAACACATTTGTCAGAGCTTTTACAATACTTGTTGTGTCAATAAATAAATAAATAAATAAACAAACAAACAAATAAATGAATAAGATTGTTACCATTTAGTACGTTGACAATGGTGTTAAAGCGCTTGCAGAGACCTCTTGCTGGCAAATTGAACTGAGGAAAAAAACATCAAACTGTAATACTAACCACATACTAATTTCAATATATCAGCGCTGTCTGAAAAATCTGCCCTCATTTACCTTGCAGTAGACAGTACAAACATTTTGCCCCCATCTACCACACAATTGATAGTGCAAACATTTTGCCCCCATTTGCCACATGACTGACCATGCAAATATTTTTCCCCCATAGGCCTCACAATTGACAGTGCAAACATTTTCAGACACCGATTCAAAGATCTCAACCCACCCATCTATACACTCTCCCTATAAGTATGTCATCATTACCTCTGGACAAGGGACGCGAAAACCAATCAGCATAACCACTGTCACCGCCACTGCCACTGTCACTGTTGCTCCAATGCCAAGGGCCCACCTGCAAAAGCACTGCCCAGGGTGTCTGCCCGCAGAAGAACCAGCTGATGGATGTAATGTCTGAGGGTGGTTACCAGCATCCACTGGGTCTACAATGAACATCTGAGTCTCCATCCTGCTCATTCCAGTCTGTATGCACTGGAGAAGTGAAGGGGAAACCCTTTTATAGACGGCCTGCTTATCTATCTGCCCCCGCACTGCAGTGAAACCAAAGTGCTGGACTGGAGCCAACAGGCAATAGACATGACAGGGGAAGTCAAGAATGGCTGATCAAGCCATTGAGCAAGTTATTGCATGTCAAGCACTTCAAGTGGTGATGGAATAGCTTTGATTTCCTAATAGCTTGATTTATGTATACAATTTACTAAGACTAGTTCAGTCTGGGAAACCGATAACAAAGCAACATGTTTACACGAATTACCACAGCAAATTTTGGTAAACCTATTGGGATTATAAGAGTGTTGCAGATGTTGTTGTGATGATGCAGACAAGCTGAAAATCGGGTGTACACCACACCAAGAGATCCGCATATTCTGAGTTCATTTTTTACTTGTTTAACTTTTTGAGAAAACATAGAAAAACTAAAAACTAATTGAAGCCATTTTTAATTAAAAATTTTGGTAAAGTTGAGGTTTTCTGGTAAAGTTAAAGTTGACTGGTATTTAGCAGACACTTTTATCCAAAGCAGCACATACTCACAATGTGAGGGTTTGTATGTGCCCATTGCCAAGCTATTTACCACTCACTACTTGGTGACCTGCTTTTTCCATCTCATTTCACAGTTAGTCATGTCAGCACCAAACTGCAACTGTATAGCACAAATGCACCCCCAACTGCCATTTCTTTAATGTTTTCTTGGAGACAGGTCATTGAAAGTGATTGGGATTAAACATTGAGCAATGAACATCCCCTACACGCAGACTCCCATGTACTATCATAGACAGAGCAAATATACAGAAACATATATGATGTGTGACTTTTTATATCTTGAACTTTTGAAGTCACGTGATGAGAGAATTAGAAAACTATAGGCTGCCTTTGCATTTACAACCATTCAGTCATTGTGAAAACTGAATGATTATAACTAGTACATTTTGAACTATTTTCACTCCATATCCTGCATTGAATGCTGCAGAGGTGCCCTCTTACTGTAACTGAAAACAGCCGGATTGATCATTTAACAGCACATGAGCTAGCCCCATTCTGTTTGCAGAAAGATATGTCTGTAGTGTGTTTGTGGGTGTGCATACAGCTGACATCTGTACAGCATTCAGCACAAAACTTTCATTTTTTGCTTCATCATTTGTACCTTCTAGTCTGATGTAAACATAAGTGCCACTGAAACACAAACAGTATCTGATGCTTGCCTGAGAGTGGCTGATAAACTGCAATAGAAAGCAAGACAGAGGAACCACAGTTTAATAGCATGAAGGGAAACTCTCACACCTAGGGTGGTTGCATCATAAGCGAAACGCTCTCTGTTTTTGATTGCATCACACTGTAGTCCCACCCCTCCACCCTCACACACACAGAGGCATACAGACACTCGCCCACACACACACACACTCACACAGGGATTCCCTCACTGGACCAGCTCCAAAAACAACTTACTTTCACACATATGCAAACACACACACACACACACACACACACACACACAAACAAAAACATACAGACACACCTGAACACATCTTGTGACTGCTTTTCACATTCTACCTTATTCAGCCATAATAAATGCTGAATGAAGGAAGTAAAGCTGTTAACATTATAAAGGACAGCCTGACACTCATGTCTGTAGGACAAGGTCGAGAGAGAGCTTCTGTTTGAAACCAAACTAATGTTTATAAAGTTTATATAGCTATTTGTTTGGTTACAAACATTCTGTCTATTTTCTCTTGTGGACATTGGAATGTGAATTGGTTACTCATTACAGTAAGATGGTAAACTGTTTAAGATAGTGCAGTCTACAGCCTATGCACTTGCATGTGCACTAAAGGCTTCAGAGAGAGTAAGAGGGGAAGTAAGGTGGTGTTTCTATGTCAGTTAAAGCATTTTGTGGGAAAATTAAAGGATCAGAGAGATCGTGAAGAGGGACAGGCAGTGAGTGGGAGAGGGAGACATGTGTGGGGTGGAGGGAGGGATCAAGAACTGGTCCCAGGGCAGAACATGAACACCAGACTGTGGTAATGGAGGCCAATAAGTAATCCCCTGACTCAAAAATCAAGGATCTTTAAGGTACCCACAGTGGCATAACTATTGGTGTGCAGGGACTGCAACTGCCTCCGGGGCCATGGTAATCCAGGGCCTGGTAGTTCTTGATAAAGATCACTAAAGATCACCCATGGGGCCCTTTTCTCACGTCAGGCGACAGTGTTATTTTTGGCAAATTAGCACTCAACTCTTCATTGCTTTAACCCTAGAAACCGGGATCTATGTCATCTCGCCAGACTCACTCTCCTACTCCATGGTGGACTCTTGGAGCATATCCAACTAAATAAGCTACTATATAGGCTGTAAATATGTTTGAATTCAAATGGCCAACATATTATAGTGATCATTAAATAATCGGTGAAGCAAATTGGTTTTATTTTGGTATATTTTGTTTTACATTGTGACTGGGGATTGTGGGATATGGTCGTGAACATACCTACTACATGCAAAACAGTAAACAACACACTGGCCTCTGCAGAATGTTCATTTTCCAAACTGAAACTGATAAATAGCTACCTGAGGAACTAAATGGGACAGTGTCTTTCTGGACCTGCCATACTGTCAATTGAGAATGCCCGTGTGTGTCAATTGGATCTTCTGGATTTGATCGACAACTTTGCACGGAGGAAAGCTGGGAAAATGAAAGATATTTAAATGGCAGAGACATGTGCTTGTAGTGCTGTTACTGCATTTGTGCCTTAATGGAAAACTCTGGAACAACGGACCACTGGTAGTTCCCTTTTCAAAATGTGAGAACATGATACTTGCTGTCTTTTGCTGTATGATTTCCAAGGAATGCTTCACGTTCCTTCTTGGTCCAACCAACACCCACATAGCATTGCCATCATATTACATTCCTCAGAGATGAAATGTTTACGGAAGAAAGCTGTCTAAATGTGATGTGTAATTTTTTCCAGTGAAAACCATTATTATTAAACCCAAATATAACTTGATGTTTCATGTGTTGTTTGAATATGGCTTCTGAATTAAATTAGACAGTGAGCCATAGTTGAATCTTTCAGTTCTAGCCATATGACTACAGAGGTGTCTCTCTGATCTCAGCGGTTGAACAGTCTAATATTTGGATGAGAACTCTACTTCAAAATCAGGTTGACAGAAACAGGTTAGACAGCACAACTCATATATTTTCCAGAAGCCTATGTTACTAGGTGTGTTTGTGTGTGTGTGTGTGGTTCTGGTAATCTAAAAACAGATGATTATCTCCCTCAACAAAGCCAGCTTTTGTCATTTATGTCAACACACAAAGATGAACAGGGTTGTATAGTGGCAAACATGCCATGTGAAGTCAAACCTCACATGTGTTTCGGTCTTTTTTCTTTTAGTGCTGTTTTAATCACTGTGATTTTCCCTGTCTATCCAGTTAAGCAAAAACCTACAAAATGATAACAACCACCATGAGAGGAGAAACAAAGGAGAGACATGTCAGACTGTTTGACTAAGATTTATGTCCGACTTGTTTGTTATCTGTTTGTATGCAAGAGTGTACACCTAGCAGGTTTTCAATGGCCACAAATTAGCAAGGAAATTTGTCCAGCTGCCAGCAACGTGATGTGAATGGCCTTGACCCTGGAAGACTCCTACTAGATCAAAAGCCTTGAAAGTTCTGTTAATTATTATTTTTATTATTATTATTATTGTTACCAATTGTAAGGAGCAAGGGCAAACTAAACACATTTTTGCACATTTTTAACCTTTCCGTATTTGAACTAAGCCAGCATTTAAACATGTTCAAGATCATCGGGCATGAGGGTGTTAAAAAATGTTTAGAGTATTCAAATCTTAATAGTTATTAATTGGGTCAGAACTCGAACAAACACGCGCTCCTTTCACTTTCACTTAGAAATTTTGTTGTCCCTGCAGACCCATCAGCTTTTACCACAGTAGGAGAAAATGCCTGAAATTTGATGTGTGACAAAATTTACTGCCAACAAGATAAAGAACCCATAACTTCAGTTTTATAAGTTGCTGAACAAAAACACCAAGGCTGCCAGGAGGAAGAAATGGCTACTTATCAGGTGACTTATCAGGTGAGAGTCAACCAAATAAGAATGGGGAAGCTGTGGGATCCTGAGAGTCAATATGTAGACTATTTGTGTGCACTCGTTAGCCTACATCTGTTGACATGGCTACTATTATTAGTGCAGTGGTGAATGTCTCTGATCATTTTCAGAAGTTTTGTGCGCGTCTCTGACATCTGTAGTCTGTATTCAGTTTTTATCTCCTTTGAACTAATTTTTTCATCATTGGCCAGCTTATTAAAAATAGGTTCTGACTTCTTCTCCTTGTTGGTACTTGATTTTGTCACAAGGCAACTTTTAGGCCTCTTTAATTTTTTTTTAGTATCAAAAGTCTCAAATGTGGGTGTGACACTTTTCCTCAATGCTAAGTGACAGGGCCAAGGGTCTTGCTTTCTTCCTGCAAGGGGAATTGCCTCAATGCGGTCTGTCTCTAGAATAAGGTGACCAGACCTCTGAGATGAAAATCGGCTTCAGTTTTAAGCAAAGATATTGCCAATCAATATCACTGGTTTATCGTCAATAGGCTTATCACTGGTTTATCGTCAATATCACTGGTTTATCGTCACTCACTTTAATCAAACTCTATTCTTATCCTGCTTAGAGATTTATGGCAAGTTTTTTGTATTATGCCATTGTTTGGTTACACTTTTTGATTTTACCCTTAGATTACTGATTTAGGGATTAGAATAGTAGGTCTTAGGGAGTAAAGGAAAGAAGGTTTATTCTAGGCTTTTTTCCACCTCTCCTTCCTTTCAATAGCCTACCATATAGAGGCTGACCTCACACAAGATGTAGCTTAATGACGTGTCACTTCACAACAAGCTGTCGACAATACATGTAAAATGCCAAATGTACAAGCAAAAATTGTGCACCAACCACCTTTGGTATAAGCTTGCATGCTAGTATAATGCCGGGGAGTGACAGGGAGAGTAGGATTCCACAGTCCAAGATGGTGCAGAGTGTTTTAGTGACTGAGGTCCATAGGAGGTTTACTGGGTGACAGGTCCATGTAGCATGCAAATATGTGTCAGTTCTCACTGAGGTGCAGTGTGGACAGATGTGTCATCTTGTCAGCTGTCATCTGTGTCATTTTGAATATGGTTTTGGGAAACCTTTGTTTTCCAACTGCACATTCCAATGATCTAAAATATAACTTACCCAGAATTGCAGCATGTCTGGTTTTGTTCAGATGTTTTTATTGCACAATGCTGTTTTTATTGCACATTGGCAAAGCGCCAATGCCAGGAAACATGCCAACAGCACTAAAAACAATGGGTTCCTCATCTGAGCTAGTTTGATGCAGCTAGACGGTACACACAAAGGTTAGAGTAGATGGTACTACTTAAAACATGCCTTTTCCACTGGTGAAAGGCTGCTATCAAATAGCAGCATGATATAGAGAGGTGAAGGGAAGTGATGACTCCCTGCACTTGCAGCGCTGGTCATGAAGTCCGAATAGTAAATTCTAGTAAATTCTGGTTTGGTGGCAGGGACGCCACTAGAAAGCCCTATGACAGAAAATAATTTTGAGCCCCCCAAACTCTGATTATAATATTATAATATATCTCTTGGGCTCTTTTGCCAGGCGCTTAGAATCAGCCTAACTCTCCCTATCCCGATTTATCTCTATCTATTTTCAGGCTTTCTGTGACAACACTGCAACAGGGGTAAGCTATCAATAAGCAGTCAGATATATGAAGCAACAGCGTGAGATGATTAATGTGATTTGTATGGACACTGACTGTTCTCAGTGACAGGACACCTTTAAGTGTTCATTGAGGCACTCTGTGATCACAACAACCTGAATACACATCCGCTTCCAACTCATTAAGATTTTGAACAGCTTAAAAAAAAAAAAAATAGGTAGGTCAAGCCCGTGGGTGTGAATGAGGGGGTGGGAATCATAAAGAGAGGAAGTGAGAGAAAGAGAAGACAAAGAAAGAGGGAGATGGAGGGAGGGAAACATACAGTAAGACGATTGTGGGAGGGAGACAAACAGAGTTGTAAAAACAGAGAAGAAGTAGAGGAGGTATTTCCTTATGCTTGAGTGAGCAGTAAATCTGGTTTGTCTGTGAAAGTGAGTGGGTGTGAGACTGACATGGTGAAAGAGAGGTTCAGAGAGAGATAAAAGATGAAGTACAGGGGATGGATCAAAGAGAGAAGGTAGTGAGAGTGAGAACCAGAGATGGTACAAAGTGCAGGAATGCAGAGGACAGAAAAACAAACACTCTTAAGGGATAGGCCTTCTGCTTTTCACTCTATTTCTTGTCAGTATTATGGGAACTGGAATGAAATGGTTCAAAGTTAAACATACGTCTGAAAGAATGCAAATGAGTATAGTCCACTATACACCAGAAATTAAAGACAGCAAGACAGTCATGTTTTTCAGCAGTAGTCAAAATGTTTAATGTATTTTCTTCTACACATCTTTTGAAATACATAGAGATTATAAATAATTGCTGTAATAAAATATATATATATATTTATTTATATATAATAGTAAACAGAAGTAAACAAGTAAACACACTGTAACGCAACAGAACAAGAGCCAGAATTTCTATGCGAACACAAGCAAAGTAATATTCACAGAGATTCTCCTTAACAGGCATTTGGTCGATGCAGAGTTGCCCTGAGGAATGAGAGGCACCTGAGTTCTGTGGTTGCAAGCTAAATGTACAAAAGGTACAAATGGCACACCAAAATAAATGTCAAAAATTACAGCATCAAGCATCGCCAGAAATGCACTGTTAGTTTAGTATTTTTTTCTGCTTTTTCTCCTTAGTCATCTTCACTTCATAATGGACATTCATTAGTACAAAAATATATTCTTAAGTACTGTGACATTCTTCAAAAAAATACATTCTTCTTTTTTCATTAACCCTTTATATACTGTGAAAGGGGATGCTGTGAATCAGAATAACAGTGTAACATCTCCTGCATTTGCCATTGTCAGTTTCTACACAGTACTTTCAAACATTCCTGCAGCACCTGTAGAAATTAGTTACAACCATATAGCGTGCTGTGTCGAAGCATCCCTAAAAAGTTCCATGATGCAGTATGATTGTTCATATCTTAACCGTTGCAACAAACTGACAAATACTGACAAAGACTGACAAATATTTTCAGTAGTAATATCAGCATGGTCTTCTTTTAACTGGCATATCCAATGGTACCACTGACCAGAACACCAGTGGGAAGACTTGAGTAGACACCATCATTATTAAATACCACTCAGTTCATTCTTGCTCTAGGGATTCATGAAAGTGTCTCCTTATTTGACAGTGGACCTTTTTCCTCTTCCTTTTTTCCACATCATCATGTGGCTGACCCAGTTCAAGTCTGGTTCAAGAGCACTGGCTCAGTCACTGTGCGCAAGCACTTCCAAGCAAGAAATTAAGTGCCAGACAGAACCGTCCGACAAATGGGCAGGTATTAACACAGCTGACGAAAACAGATATGTGGTCGTATTTATTCAGGTTGAGGATCATGGGTTTCCAAGTAGTACTGTCCTTGGTATTAAAGGGCATTGATCTCGTCACATTGTTTCCATTGACCACTGTGATGTTAAAGGATTCTTCTTCTTCATCGTCACGCGCAATGTATGGGTAGACAATATATGGTCCCTGACAGCCAACCTTGATGTCACTGTTGTTGACTTTGGCATTGTTGATCTCCTTGGTCAAAAGACTGAAATGCAGTGAACCCTGTTTGACATCACTCCACCCCACACTGACTGGTCTGATGCCTGTTCATAAAGGAAGAGAGAAGAGATTAGAGATTGAAATGACACTGAGGTACATTTTACAAAATAGTTAATCGCAACAAGCTACTTTATATCACAGCTGGCCACCATCTGGACAGTTTTACATTAGCCATGCCATGCTATTTACCATGAAATTCTATATACCATGTGTGCTCTGAGTTTTAGAAATGTTGCATGTGGACATGCCAATAAAGTCTGTGCGAATTTAAATTCATTAAATTCATCAATTCATCATTAAGTTAAATTTGATGGCAAGTAACATTGCAAATACATACACCTCTACAGTGAGAGAATATTCAGAGTTATGCAACTTACCTCCATGGTTTTTCAGTTGGAGTATTAGACCAGTATTAGTGTTCGTTGATTCAGCTGACTTGGTTGTTTTTTTGTCCTGTGGGAAATAACAGTGAACTGCAGTAAACTTCACACAATATTAGCTTTTCACACTAGTTGTTTAAGTAGCCAGAGTCATTAACAGAGATATTTTTGTCTTCATTTCACCCATCCATGATTAGTGTGCATACACTCACACATACACTCACCCACTCATTCACTAGGAGTGTACACAAGGGCAAAGAGATGGCCAAAGCAGGAAGCATCTTTTGCTATTGCACCCAGCAGCTGTGGGTTTGGTGTCTATGTCTGGCTTTAAGGCACCTTGTTGTAGACATTGAGGGAAGGGAAAGTGCTGTTCAGTCATTCTATCAACCCACATTCCCCAGTAGACCATGGCTGCCCAAGCTTTTGTCCAAAATTTTGCCGCAGTTTTGCATTTTGCATTGCACAAGAGCGTAAAGTGTGTACTAAGCATGTAAAGTTAACCATAAGACTGTAGAGAGTCAATGGGCTGTAGGCTGTCACAAGTCACTAAACAGGTAACTTTAATGAACTACACCTTCAGCAGCATTGTAATTTCGATTTCTGAAAAGGGTACCGCTTGCATCGCCCTCTGGCGAAGAACTATAATCTTTACAGAGCTCCCACGCAACGGGATCTTGTAAGCAACATGCAACTTGTAAACATTTTTTTTTTTACCGTGAGGGGATTTCTAGGTCAGATGAGTTTAAAATCTAACTAAACTTCTGCATCGAACATTCTAGAAATACCGAATTGCTGGCCTACTTATACATAGCAAGTTTAAAATAGTCAACCAAAAAATGAAAAGACGTGTCTTCTTTAGTTAAAAAAGAGTAACATTTATAGGCGACTACCTGAGATAACTAACGTAGTAATAGCCTAATGGTGATTTGCTAAGCCGAGAGGTAAATGTGAAATTGTATACAAGCTCTATTAAACTTTTGCGCCAAACGACAAAATTCTACGTTTATCAATGTATGAAGATATAGCCTACCTCGGGGCCGATTCTGAAGCCCGCGAAGAGCAAAGTAAGACATGTCGCAATCAGGAGGGTGTGAACTGTCAACACTGTCAAGGTACCGCAACTCCACCTGTTGGGTCTCCCAATCGCCCCGCCACCCTGCTTCTCAACGTCTTCTCTTTGATAACCCATCGTGTATGACCTCAGAAGGAGAGGAGGCACTTAAATACTCCTGCCGATGAGTGGAATCAAAGGTGGGGGTGGATCGAAAGACAGAAAAAATACCCATCTGGGCTATGTTGACAGGCTACATCGTTTGTGACATATGCTGCGCATTGTATTTCAAAATACATGAATGTGTACAGAAGCAAACAAACATCACGTAAACCCACTTGTAGTATTGCAGTCAGTTATTTTAATTCACCATTTGACAGGATTGACATTGTAGGGATAGCCGTGACCCAATTTAGAGTGCGTGATAAATTCCGTCACTCCGTCTTGTTTCAATCATCAAATTTAAGCATGTGTATTATTTACACCACTGAATTAATCCATCACAACACTAACACACTGGGGAAAATAAATAGCATATGCCTCCCTCCCAGAAAAAAATAAAAAAATAAAAAAACAAAACAAACAGACAAACACAAAAAAACACACTTAACTACGTCATAGGCCTATTTAGCAGGAGGTTAGAGTCATCTGTAAGCTAACTGGAAGGATTCTCTCTTCTGGTCCCAGATATATCCCGGTTTATCATTTCAACCTGAAGTAGGCCGATTTATCGTCTTCTGACACTTATGAAATTTAAAGGTAGTTACAGAACAGGAGGAGGCTAAGGAGACTTTGAGGAAGTCTATGGGATAGGCTTTTTTCAATCCCACGCGCACTCCTGTACTCAATGTAGAATCGTTCCTGCCCAATTGTTTTATATGACCGTCATCCTTCATGTGAAACCCTGACGTGTAAAAACAAACACATGGTCCTGCTCTTGCACTGACGTTAATTGCAAGGTGGTTATTAATCAAAGTGGGCCTACCATTCCGACAGCTGGTTCATAGAGTATAGGTCTACACATTATAAATACTAAGCTCGTGCCTATTTGTTATCTCTCCAGTCCAGATGCTGCCGTTAAACACGTAGCCTTCTGTACTTTCAGGGCATGAAATGTAGTCCTACTTTATTTTATATCTTTTGCGTGAGTCAGACGCGTCGTGTCTTATAGAGCTATGCCTTTCTCCCGCTTCAGTGTTTCAGTGTTTTTTCAGTGTTTTTTTTTCCCATGCCGCTTCCCCGCACGCTTTTATGGCCTACGCGAAGCTCTCTTGTGGCGTCCTATTTTGATGTTAGAATGTTCGAAACAATTAGTGACTGAGTGCAGAGCTTCGCCAAACAGAAAAATGCAGGTTTCTTTCTACTGGCAATCGTCTTAGTCATGTTTATGTCTACAACCAGCCATTCAAAGAATATAGGCTATTTTTCATTTATTTAATGAGGCTATTCTAATCATTCCAATATTCAGCGTTTGACAACGGGATCTGTGGGACTGCACCTACTATTAAGGGGATTTTTTGTAAACCATCACACCTTCACCAGATCATAAACAAGATGCAATAAAAGATAAAAACAACACTTACAGAAGCGAGCAATCAGAATGTGCACCAGTGATCTGAATACAAACAAAAAAAGGGGCATGCATTTTCAAAATAACTAAGCGCAAGAGCACCAACTCATACACGAAAAGCATGCTGACTCAATTAACGACAATGTATTCTCTGTCAATTCATTCGCCGACTCCCTCTCCAGACCTGCTGTGGGCGAGAACGGCGTTGAAAAAAAAGAAGCAGACTTAGTGGTCTTCTGTGAAAAGTAAGTGTGCTGAGAGAAAAGAATAGGAGTTTTCCTTGAAAATGGCAAAGCCTTCCATGTGAAAGGCATACAGTATGTTTTGCTCACACCAAACAAATACTGCACATTGTTTTGTTAGTCTTTGATCCTTCACATCAGCGAGACAGTTGAGAGCAAAAATCCCCAGTGAGCATGTAGGTTCACTAAAGGTCATCTGTGGAGATGCTAGGTCCAAAACTCAGTGCAAAGAATAGTGCATCTGTTAGCATAGTAAGTGAATCCTCATCACAGTATCCATTTCTTTTGTCTACATTGCTTTTCCCACACCACCACATTCACTATATATGCAAGCAGTATCAGAGCACCAGTGCAATGCAATAGAAGACTGATGGAACCACTATACATTGGCACATGTATAGATACATTGTACATGTAATTACTGCGTTCTGTTATGCTTTTTGGGTTACTTCTGCAATGCAATCCAAATGCAGCATAAGCACAGAGCTCCTGTACCTTTACATCTCACATGACATACACGTGTCATTCAAATCTGGAACCAATTGGTGGTGGCGCAAAACCACTGTGAAAGGAGGCGCTCGCAAACATACCCACACAATCATACCCAAACTCAGTACCTGCCATGTTGTAGCATAGGATACAGGATGACACACGAGATTACAGGGCACCTGCTGGGACCAAACATGCTGTATGTGACACCATGTTTTGCCCAGAAAACTGTGAAACCCGATGCAAAGTTTCCATTGCACTATTCCCTGTTGAATCAGGTATGAAACAACACTAGTACTGCCAATTACCTTTAAGTTTCAAATAAGGCCTTTTTCACATTGTTAGATGATCAAAAACAGTGGAAACAGAGAGATAATCTGAGTCTGGTCTTTTTCCTTTACATTAACCCCCCCCCTTTTTTTTTTCTCCTTACGGGACTATTCTCTGTTTTATATGACTAAGTTTGTTATGAGGTAGCCTGGTCTGAACAAGCCTTACCCACTTTTAGGGAAGTCTGGCCACTCGACTGGAAAATGTTTGCAATTCAGCATTACTATTGGCACAGACCCTGTGTTTACTTTAAAATGACTGGTCCATCAATTTATGGACTAGCTTAATCTTTTATCAATAACACCTCAATGTCAACTATCAACTATCAATTCACTTCTGTGGCCTATGCAAAGCTCTCGTGTGGCGTCCTATTTTGATGTTAGAGTGTTCAAAACAGTTAGAGGCTGAGTGCAGAGCTTCACCAAACAGAAAAATGCTGATTTCTCGCAGGCCTTGTGGGTCTTTGGACTCTTACAGCATGTGCACACTGGGCAGACTTCAGAGAACTGACCACAATACCGACTGATAGCTGGTGCTCTCTTTCCTGGCTCTCTTACCAATTCAACATGAGGCTGGATTACCTATAATGGATGGAACTTCACCGCAAATCTGATATGCTGCAAAGATGGCTACATTTGATTTTTTATTTATTTAATGAAGCTGTTCTAATCATTCCAATATTCAGTGTTTGACAATAGGATCAGTTGGACTGCTTATGGCCCAGCCTAATCTTTTACCGATAACAAAGAGCAGTATTCACTTTTGCAGGTTCACAAGTGTTGGTGCCATTAACCTCTACCAGTTTTGTACTATCTCTGTGAAATGAAAATGAGTGGAGATATTAGGCAGGCAGGCTAGTAATTAAGTATTATTATATGGCAACAAAGAAGAACAACTTGGCTGTGGGTATGTGTAGCCTATTTAAAAATATAGCAGAATCAAGGGACTTGTGACTCAGAGAGACAAAAAAGCTTGTCCATACATGGTGGACTACTGTAATGATTTGTTGATTGCCCCCCTCTCCAGTCATTAAATTTATGTGAACTGAGCAGGCCTCGTGGGTCTTTGAACTCTTACAGCATGTGCATACTGGGCAGACTTCAGAGAACTGACCACAATACCGACTGATAGCTGGTGCTGTCAGTGACTCTCTTACGAATTCAACATGAAGCAGAATTACCTATAATGGATGGAACAGCACCACAAATCTGATATGCTGCAAAGATGGCTACATTTGATTCAAGGATAAAATGTTTCTCTTCTTTTGTACCATTTCTCTGTTTATCCGTCTGTTTTTTTTATGTAAAGCATTGATTTTTCCGTGTTAAACTTGCCTTTCCAACTTGCATTTGGCTCTCTCTGATATTATGTGATTCAGGATAGAGATCTTTTCCTCTTTTAATGTCTTTTATCTGTCATTGTCATTGGATATTTTATGTGCAGCTGTGGCTGAAATGTATATCTTTTGCTCTGATTGTAAAGCACTTAAGATGTAAATGTGTGATACAAATAAAATTTACTTTACATACAAATAAAATTTAACTTAACTTAAGAAAATAGCATGTGGAATGATGTTCAGCCCTTCAATGTTATTTATTGTACAGAATGTTCCAGCCAGTGTTTCAAAGAAGCATTTTTTAATGGTAATCATGCAAAAGGAAACCAAGATAATATTGGCCTTAGCAGACCTGTTTAAGATGAGTGTGCAGGTGGAAATTGGGTAAAGATGAATTAAAGGATACGAATGGCAATAAAGGGCTTGTCTGACACCAGGAACTCATTCACATTTATTTTGGAATGAGTCCTTTGATCAGAGAGAAGCAACCTTTTCACCTTTAACATGCTGTTTCAGAGGATCCCCATTGCAATGTACATGTAATTACACTCAAAAGGCATTCAGCCACTTGCAACTGTAATGGATCTTTAAATTGGTTGAAGTTATGACATCACTTGACAAACAACCTCTAAACTGAATGCTTAAGCATAAATTATGTGCTTAGGCATTTAACCATGTTAAATGTGACCACACTACAGTCACAAAAACGTTGGATGAAACATGCAACCATTTCCACAGATAACCCAGTGGTAACTTTCCACTATCTATCACTATCAAGGACAACAGACATAGGAGACATCACAGAAACTTTTTAAGGTGTGAAATCCATTTTAATAGTTTATGTTCACTTAAATGGCCACCCATATTTTCTTTCGGTGCAATATTTAATATCAGAAGCTATGTAAACTTCATCAGAGCTAACTGCTGTTCTTGTGTTCTGTGTCTGTAAGGGAAGTCTGTTAGATCATTACTCATTTAGAACATTTGGAATCTATTGCAACCCATTGAATCGTACGATAAGAAGTTGTGAAATTTGACACATTAATTTGACACAGTCCCATGATTCATTTCACCAAGTTTCACGTCAGTACTTCACTCACTCTATGCCACCAATTGGTCAAATTTTGAGGTACCTTCACACACACTTCTATGTACAATTCTTGAAAAATGGGTACTGTTTGAATTCTTCATTCACCCTCTGTCATCTGGACTAGGGGAGTGCTTACTCTGTACAGCGCTCTCCAAAAGGCCAGCAACACTGAGCTAATTATTTTCTTGGTTAATGTGATGATTTATGTTTTGTATATCGCTTTATACGTCCCTATTCTAAGGAAACACAATGTTGTGACCTATATCCTCTTGCGGGAGAGGTCCTATCATCACAGGAAGTGATTACGGCATTATGTATTTCATGTTTTGACACCAAACTTGGTACATGGCATACACAATACATTTGATGACCTTCACCCTTTAGGGACACCATAATCAGTTTTATGTATAGAAACTAGCCTTGGTATAAGTTTGTACATTATACAGTCTGATGTCATACGAACTCTGGCTGCTTTGCTGCTTGCATCTGTAATAATGTTTGGTCACCTTAATTTCGCAACATGGCCACCAAGTTTCATGGGACACAATGTTGCGTGATCCCTGGGAACCAAAGTAGCTCACATACTATGACAGCACTCGGTGAGCTCAATCAACTGGCTGTGGAATTGAGTTACACTGGATTTTTCCTTTAAGTGATGCTACACCACAAATGGATGGTTTATGGCTTGTTTGATATGGCTCCTTGACTGTGTGCCACTAAAATGTTGTTGGCTGGAGCTCTACGGTTCTCGGGTACTACATGAAAACTGTGGCCAACCAACCCATCTTTCAAGGGACCCAGCGAAAGGGGTATCTCCGGGACATGTTTTGGTGTCCCAGCTAGGAAAAATTACTGGAAAAAGTGGCAAAAAAGACAGAAAAAACCCTTGAGAAACACATTTATGTAATGGATGCCAACTAGCCTCGCTGTGCATGTGGAATTTTGATGCCTTAATAACACAGCAGCAGGATAGAGATAGAGAGCACTATATCCTTTCATAGCTTCACTGCTTGGACCCCGGAAACTGGTGGCCAGCTGCTACAACATTGGCCAAAGTTATTACAGTATCAGTAAGTTATTACCTAGTTATTAACTAGCTAACCTGATAATGTCATAAACTCTCAATAATCTAACGCTATATTACATTACTGATATGGCGATTATTACATTATTGTGAAATGCACTGTATTACATCAACGGAAACTTATTATATTATCAGGATTTATTACATCTTTCAGGGACTTATGAGGGGAGTTTTATTACATTATTGGGAATTTATTACATTATCAGGTTCTACAAGCCTTAACTAGGCTCTATATATTTTCTAAACCTAAAGGCTTACAGCCTACAGATGTGATTTAATATGCATTGAGACAAGTCAATGGTGGGAGTTCAGAAGGTCAATTAGGCTACCCTGACCTATTTGAACGTAACCTGAAACAGGCACAGGGAGGATTAGATTTGCAACGGGGACAGAGGGTGCGCGCTTTGGATCAAGAACCGTTCAATATGGAATCCATATTCGATATGGAAATGAAATCAGGACACTTGTTGGATGCCTCACCAATAACTTATCTCGCCTCTGCAAACACATCAGAGACCACAAGGGAATGTACACCGAGTCTCTTAAACTCACTAACCTCAAAACACAAACTAGGCAAGAGAGTTCAAACTAGGTATCAAGATGAGTGGTCTCAGGCGTGCCATCAATCATCTAGGGCAGCAGGCTTTCGACATGGGGGGGTGGGGGAGAGTGGAGCTGTGGTTACATGATGGATGGTGGACGCTAGCAGCTGAGAACAGGAGGGGACCGGGGGTGACCTCATGTATGCTGTGTCATCAAAAGGGAAAGTGGAAATTCCACAGATGCAGTGTCAGTCATGACTAGCGTTGCAGGGGCACTCGAATACCATAGCTGAAGACAGGGGAGAAATAAACGCCTCTTCATAAATTGATTTACAGTCATCGACGTGGTGTAGGCAACGATCACTATTCACAGCATATTACGAATAAGTCAAGAGCCTCTGCAGTAGACTTACGTGTTGTAAGTTGGACGTGATGCAAACGCTAAAAATAATAATACACATCACTGTGTAGGCTACAGTGTATGCAAGCAGCCAGCCACAACCAATCTCCCGTCAACAGATAAGACGGGAAGCACCCTCTAGTGGAGGCAAAAATAGGCGAGATCAGGATCATTCCACAGGGCTGTATATTAAGTCATCATTGTAGGGTGCGACACGATTTGATAAAGGCCATCACAGCCGCCCAACGTACATTCATCTGTGGAAGTGAGTGACAAGATCAAAGCTGATTCACTTCTGGATATTTGAACCTAAATTATACAGTAACCTAAATGACCAAAATAAGAAATTGTTGGTTGCCTATTCTGACCAAAGTTCAATGAATTTCGCAGATATGCAGTGTAATGGAATAACCACGGTGTAAGATGGCAACTAAGTGAGCGTTACATATTGTTTTTTTCCCCCCCAAATAGCAGCGGGGACTTATACCTGTTGCCATGGACGGAAAACAAGATAGTATTTAAATAGTTTTTATTTGTGATTGTGAATGATGAAAAGGTCTGTCCAGCCCTTATGCCTCTCAAATCGTCCCCGCTCTGTTCGCGCCACCCACCCCCCTCCCTTCCCCAGAACATCAGTAGCATACTCACCTGCCAAACAATCCACCTTTCAGATCCCAATATATACAGCTCAGAATATACACCTCACAGCTAGATCAGGGATTTTTTTCTTTTCTTTTAAATATTATAATCCATGTATAGTCCTTAGTTTAATAATAGCATTAATCATTGCTGTCATTATTATCTTCTCTCTCAAGTAGTTTTTGTATGTACAACAGTCTGTTTGAGTACGGCCAAAGGAGAGAGGATTTCTTTCGTCCTCCCATTGATTCTTTTGTTGGGCCACATCTCAGGAGTGTCTTTGCATTGGGGTCAGTGTTGGTCAGAGGTTCCAAGTTGACCTTTGTTCTGTTTTAGATGTACCTCTTTACACACATACACACACATACACACAAACACCCCTCGATTTAACAAATGTCCTGAGTCTTAGTGTTATCTTATGGCCATTGGACAACTCGATTTTCGAGAATCCCACTGTATAGCGTTTGGCACCTTCTTCCACTTGATGAGAGGATTTGGAGAGAGAGTTAAGAGGGGAGAGACAAAAAGAGACAACTGGGGATAACGGTAAGCAGAATCCACAGCAGCATCACGCCAACACCAGCAAAATTTCTAGTGCAGTCTCCATTTTCACTGTCCGTTGGGTGGCAAGTTAAATCTCCACAACAACAGTAAAGGGAGTGACATTGTTCACCATGTATTTGGAGTCCTGTAAGCGAGCAAGGAGTTACTGCCCACAGAAAGGCTGCTCCCATACGCTGCTGTGTTTCTGGAAAGTTCAATGCTGGTCACCAGTGCCACTCATCCAGTCCCTTTGGTCCTAAGAATAACTCCCCACTGCCCTTCCTTCCTTCCCCAACTCTCTCACCCCTATCCATCTCTTTCTCTCTAAGGGTGTGGCAGGTTCATGCGGTCCTCAATGAGTGTATTGTCGGGGCCCTGGGTCTCCATGCACTGCCGCACAGTGGCGATGATGGCCCCGAGACGGCGATCCAGGGCAGCCAGGTGGGGCTCGGCCAGCACAGGGGCGATGGGGTCGTGCGCTGTGGCCTGGCGCATCGCTGCGCTTAAGGCCCCACCCTGCAAAAGGTTCAGCCTGTTCCACGTGGACACGCGCACCCTGGGAACACAGACATGAGTGAAAGAGAGTGAGATAGATAGAGAGAGAGAGAGAGAGATAAAAGAGAAAGGAGTGAGCAAAAGCAAGAGAAATGAGTGAGCAAAAACAAGAGAGAGAGAGAGAGAGAGTGAGAGAAATGAAGGTAGAGACTACTAGAAGGGGGAGATAGAAAGCAAGACATGAGGGGCGAGCAAGTAAGATATTTTAGATCAAACTGTGACTGTCAGGAACTGTCAGAATAACAACCTTGACACTGAATGTTGATAAATAATTTCCCTCCTCTGTGCTTATTGCAAGACAACCCAGGGATTTGGGTCATTATGTGCTGACTCATGCCCAAAAGAGCACATTCTGTGATGGAATAACGCTGATAGGCAGAAAAGGGAGTGCAGGGCAGAAGAGGGAAACTTGGGAACTTTGGAATCGCTGCACTAAGCCAGTGCATGAGCCAAGTCAATACCTCATTACAGCGATAATTAAACTGCTCAGAGGGGAGGAGTTCAGAGAGCATCCTTCGTACTCTCTCTCCCTTTCCCTCAAACATTCGCGATTGCTCTATCAACAGCTTTCCCCATGCAAGACTGGTCATTACACCACTGCTAAAAAACAAATCCAATGATGGCCTGAGACAGACATCAGACTTCAATTACTTTAAAAGTTCAATATTACGTACACATTTCCAGTATTTTCTGATTATATTTGAATACAAATAGTGAGAAATAAATATGAATGTATTGCTGAAGCAAAACATGTCAAGTGCCTCAGACATCTGCACAGGACAGTATATGTAGAGAATATAGTTTGTATGACCTTGTATGACCTAAGTGATCACTGGAGTTGCCACTTGAAAGAACCAGCTATTTACAAATGTACCCAACTAGCGGGCAGGCTACTTTCGGTATTAGTAATTAGTTATTAATTAGGTTATGACTGTTGCTATATTGTTGGGTGCACATTTTCTTGTAATTCATGGCTGTGGCTGAGAGGAGAGATTTTTAAAAAAATTTTATTTTATTTTAGTGTACAAAAGAAATCAAGATTTGGTGAAAACATCTGAAACATTAGGTGAAAGGAAACTTCTTGACTTTTTGTACATGTGTTACTACAGTACTTTCACCCACATTTTCAGACCTATGCAAGCATCCTGAAGATATGAAGACCTTACCTGTGTCACACAGAAAAGGGTTGTGAAATGGTACCTAACATAGCAACACAACAGGTGTAAACATTACTCTCAAAAGGGACGTCCCCTCAGATGAAATGAACAGTAAAACATACTGCTTGACACATCCTGACATACCTGAAGGGTGACTTTGGGGTTTTGCTATGTCAGAATGTGATCAACATATGTGAATGACAAATATACAGTCCAGACCACTCCAGGAGAGAAAAGTACCAAGTCTCCACTGTCCAAGCAAGTTCACCTCACCTCACACACACACTTGAAGCACTATTAGTGTGCTGCTGGGGGAATTCACTGCAGAGTAACAACCATCATGAGGTAATATCCCCAGATCCCTGAACTCGGTTTTGATTTGGACATAGTCTTGTATATTCCCAATCACCATCAAAAGGGGTCATAAAAAAATTTGACATGGCAGTTCCTTTAATACTATAGAACTTCAAATGGTGTAAGAAGAAAATCTCTCTACTGCATCGTCTCCATTTTCTACTATTATGGTTGTGTCATAGGAAGATGGTAAGATCTCTTAGAGCCTCAGTGATGTTCAGAATCAAAAAAACAATCTTCTGGAAATGATTAACCACCTCCCACACCCTGAATGCTTCTACTTTCAACATTAAGTTTTTCCTCTGTCTGTAATTCTATTTTCAGTTCTTTTCTTTCTTTTTTTAGGCTAACAGGCAAATGTTTGTGTTCTTTTTTCAAATGTCTGTTTTTTCTTATCTAGTGGCAAGTGCCTTCTGCTGTTTTTCGTGTGTGGCAAAAATAAAATGTGTGGAAATCAACACAGTCATCAACTGTGTGGAAATTTTGATCTGCTAAATATCTACATCACACCAGTGGCTCATTGGCTTGTTGTATCAACCCCCCCCCCCCCCCCCCCCACACACACACACACACAGAAGATAAGGCAAATCTTTTGAATGCCTACACATTGAACAATTCTCCTCATAACTACTGAACACTACTCCTTCTTGGTGGAAGAGAGGGGAAGTTTGACATGGGGCAGACTGCAGAAAAGTCATCAGATAATTCCACTCTCATTTAAAAAAATGATGACATTATCTATATAAAGATGGCTATATAAAGATGTGTATGGGGGTGGTGGTGTGTTTGCGTGAAAGAGAGAGGGTGAGCAATACTCACATACAACACTGATACAGCGGGGCTAGGATGCTTCTTTCGTCCAAGGCAGCATTCCCAAAACTGCAAAAAGACGAGAGCATATCAAACAGAAAGTGTCAGTCACCTCCACCAACTAGGCCTACGGTGCATGAACTCTTCCTACAGAGAACATGACCACAGAGGGGAAAAAGGAAAACAGAGTGATAAAAAAAGAGAAAGAAAAAAAGAAAGTAATAAGGGGGTGTGGGAAACCATGAAGGTCAGCGGGTGGTAGCCTGTATTAGATGGCGTCAAGTAGAAATGATGGATGGAAAGTCTGAGATGATGACCGCCGGAGAGTAAGAGAGAAAGTGCAAGAGAGAATGAGTGAGTGAGCAAATGAGTTGAGAAACAGAATGAGGCAAGGCGCCAGGAGGGTGTGATGGGGATAATACTGTGGTGGTTATGGGCTGGGTAATACAACCACCTGCTATTTAGATGTGATTGAGAGAGAGAGAGAGAGAGTGCTAAATGGTTAAAAAAAAGTGAAAGGCAAACAAGACAAATGGACATAGAGAGGAAGAGAACAGAGACACAGTGAGAGATAGAGAGATGGGCAGAGGCACAATCTGGATGGATAGGTATTAGAGTAGGGTGGGGGGTGGGTTTGCGAGAGAGCACCCTGGGGTCCAAGGCCGACACATTTCCCTCCCCACAGGGTGATATTAAGAGCTTGGTGCGAGCTCTCAAGGCTGTCATGGTTACCAACATCATGGTCTGCAGCTTGTTTCCTCCTCCTCCAGGTGTCTGTCTCTCTTTCTCTCCAGACGTTCTGAGAAAGTCACTCCTCCTTCCAAGGCAATGGGTCTATCCCTCTATTCGTTGTCAGTCTCTCCATTGCCCTCTTTCCGAGGCAACAAACCTGTCTCTCTTCCCCTCCCAAGGCTAAGAATCTGTCTCTCTCTTCCCCTCCTAAGGTTCTGCATTTTTCTCTTGTTCTCCTTCCTCTCCCGAGTCTCTCCCACTGTCTAGCCTACCCTTGGTCTCATCTCTCTCTCTGTTTATTCCTCCTTGTCTCTGTCTCTTGATTCCCTAACTAAAATTAAGCCTGAATTAAATCCGTGTTGTTCCTCTACTCTCTCTTTCTCTCACCTCTTGGCATTGTCCAGCAGAATGAGCATGCTGGCACCGCCATCGTCTTGGAAACTTTCGTAGTGGTGGCGGTCGGCGTTGCCAATCAGGTAGTCAAAAATGGCCGTGTCAATCACGTCCAGGAGACGTGGGCCAGCGTCGTATGGGGGCATCTTCTTAACCGCATCACAGTAGCTCTCATCATACTCCCATCTACAAAAATAAAGAAACAGACAATCAAAACAAATAAAATGCTTAGTTACGCGAAAAATCCAAGGGCATGGTGGAGCAGATGTACTGTAATGCCACCATCTGTCAATCGGTTTGCCAGGTTTTGATTCCATTGCACTTTTGTCACTTTGAATAAATAATCACAATAATCAAAGATGATAGGTAAAGGACAATGTACACAGATGTCCACAGGTCAACACTGGAAAACAAATTCCAAGAGGACAGTGATTAGTGAATGGAAGTCAATGGAATGTACCGCAGCAATATAGAAACATAAAAATTAAACAGGTTGCTGACTGCTGCCATGATTGCTCACTTAAGCAAATTTGATCCACACCTCCAGGGCTGAGGCAAGAGGGTTAACACTAACAAGATGAATCCAAGTGTATTACTGCAGCTTACAGATCCTGTCTCTGCCTCACTAAATTCATCATGCATAGCTGCAGTTTAAAAATAAACCAATGAAGAGGGGTTACACACATGCATGAAGTGGCCTCATAGCCTCATTATATATAGAGCTATACTAGTCGAATGAGACCCTTCAGCACTTCTGCAAACAGCACAAGTGGAAACCAAAATTGGGTAGATTGAACAGGGTTGGCTAAGTGTCAGAAATAGAGTATAAGTGAGTGTGTGTGTGTGTGTGTGTGTGTGTGTGAGAGAGAGAGAGAGAGACCAAGAGAGATAGACCGAAAGAGAGAACGAAACAGTGAAAGCAACAGTAAGCGAGATTAAACAAGACGTGAAATTAGATGATGCTGCTAGATATACACCGCTTAAGATCCAAGAGCAAGAGAAAAAGAGAGAGAGAGAAAGAGAGAGAGAGAGAGAGAGAGAGAGAGAGAGAGAGAGAGAGAGAGAGCAGCACATACAACGAAGAAGCGAAAGGAGACAAGTGCAAGACAAAGACACAAAGTGTGAGCATGAGTGGATGTGGCTGCAGATGTGGCTGCAGCTGGGGCTGCGGGAAGAGCGCTCGTCTCATCTCGGCCTGTCTCGGCCCAAACTGGCACAGGGCCGCCACCGCCTCAAATCACACCTGGCCAGCTTGCCCTCGCGGTATGTGCGGCCCCAGGGGTGGCGGTGCTTCTGCAAGGGCCACACGTCCGGCAGCCAAAGAGTCACAGAGCCCTCCATCACTTCGCCCTCGGCGCACGCTGGTTCGCTCTCCCGGCAGTAGTAACACTTTCCATAGAAGCATGTGTTATTCCCTGTGAGGGGAGTGGGGGAAAGGGGTTGAGATGACACAAAGAGACACAGAAATCATTACAGATACATACCAAAATAGTTGCATAGTAGATGAATGACACTTTCCTGCCTTTTCAGGGTAGGTAAGGATCCATTAAGCTGTAAGCCATCTCCCTCTATGTACTTCATACAAATTCACAGATCTTTTTTTTTCCCAATCAAACCATCAACATAACCTTTAATGTTGAAAGAGAGAGGAAAAAAAAAACACGTACAAGTGAGAGGTGAAAGGTGAGAGACAAAAACAGGAGAAACATACAGAAAAAAACCCAAATCATCTGAACTTTTGTACATCTGACCTTTAATGAAATTTTCATGACCTTTTCTAACCCACAAGAATACATAATCTTACTGTTTAGGCCCATTTGTGAGATGAAAATGAAACAAACAAATAGTCGTTATACCAACGAAACCATATCAGTGGAAAGCACACCAAATTCTTGAAATTTGCAAAAGTTATTTCATCAAACACACAGACAGCAGCAGACAACAACAACAACAACAACAGGAACAACAGGAACAACAACAACAGCAAATCAAATTTGATGAATTTAATGCCTTTTCCATGCCTGGAGAAAGGTATCTTAAAATTGCATAACTTTTCCAGTATTCCCTGAGACTACTGTAGCCCTGACTCAGAATACTACATTAAAACAAACACCTGCGTTCAGCTCAGCTATTACATATCTAAAATGAGGGGGTTGACCTAGGAGTATAGCAACAACAACACAGTCTCCCAACTGACTGTATGAGCAGGGCCTTCTCTCTCTGCCACTGGAAAGGGAGGTGGTGGTGCAGGGCAGGGTGAAATCCCTCTGAGCCACGCATCACTCAAGTTTCTCTCTCCCACAACTTTCGTTGTGTGTGTGTGTGCGCATGTTTTAGTCTCACACATACAGTATCGATTAAAAAACTTCAGCAGTTTGGAGCTATGCAGAATTTAAAACCTATCAATTTATTATACTAGAGGTGTGTGTGTATGTGTATTTTCCTTTATCTTGTGAAGTGTGGTTTCCATGTGCAAACACGTCACTCCATTTGAACAGACTGCCACTTTGGCCACAAGGCCAAATGCTACGAAGTAGTAGAGGTAACACACAAGCTAATTTGTACTCAAGTCACACAGACACACACACACATGCACACACAGAGAGAGAGAGAGAGAGAGAGAGAGAGAGAGAGGAGAGAGAGAGAGAGAGAGAGAGAGAGAGAGAGAGAGAGGAGAGAGAGACAGAGCACTATTTTTCGACAATTAGATAATGCTCAAATCCATCGAAAGAGATGGCGGCCTTTGCAAGTTGCCTTCCCCTCCAACCCCATCTATGCTGATTTTTTTATCCATGTGGTTGTCTCACTCTCTATCTGCCATTGAGACCATGAACTTGACAGCAGGCTGTTGGTTTCCATGTTGTTTTGCCTTCTCCCACTTATGGAAAAATGGCTTGCAGATCTAGACAGATAAGACTCTAAGTGGTGACTCAGTGCCCTGAGAATGGGCTTTCAGTTGCTGTATGGCGCCAGGTGGGGGCAAGTTTCTGCGATGCCCTCCACACAACTCACACAACTCTCTATACTCCCCCATCCCATTTCCAGTAAAAGTCCAGATTCTGTGTAAGGAAGGATGAGACCAACAGAAACAACAACGACAACAGAGGCCAACAAATCAGCCAGGAAAAGATGTGGATGCCACTCCTTTTCCTTCTAGTGACATTTCTTGACATTTTCTCACACTTCAAAGGACCTAAATAGCAGAATTCGATCTAACATGGTCTAACAGATGCAGTTGCATGTATTTTCTACAAAAAGTAGAACAAAGTATTGCAATATTCAGCTTGTAAAACGGTATCTACAATCTGACAATGTTATATTCAAACTTCCCTGACATTTCATGACTTCATCGAAATAAAAAAAATCAAAAAAAAAAAAAAATCCCCTGCCTTTTTGTAAGTCAACGATGACCATGGGAGATACCCACATGAAGGAAGGCCGACAGGGTGCAGACAACACAGAAAAGAGGCCGCACTAAAAATGCAGATGCACGTGTGTGCGATCATCATAGTTAAAGGAGAGAGGGAGGAATGTTTGTATGTGTGTTTGTGTGTGTGTGTGACTGACAGACCTTGCATGAGGAAGGTGCTGAGGAGCTGGTCGGTTGCCACGGGTTTAATCTCGGTGCGCAGGTTCACAAACCTCCCCACCACCAGGGGTGCTCTTCTGAATCCCAGGATCCTGCCAGAAGACCACACAACCATCACTGGGATCAGCAGCACAATTCTTCCCAGCATACTCTCTTATGCTTTATACAGATAAACAACACTTGGTTGTTGATTTACTGATTTTCTTTGTGTATGTTTGTGTGTCTCTCTTGCTCTGTATGTGTGTGTTACCTGTCCAGATGAAAGGCAGCCACTTCTGCATTATGTCTATCATAGCCAGCATAGGGTTCCCCTTCCACGACATAATCTCTGCTATATCTGAGAGAGGAGTACAGAGACATACAGAGAGGAGGGGGAGGGGAAGGAAGGGAGAGAGAAGGCAATAGTCTATTGATGATAATCAAGGCAAATAAATAAATAACAGCATATAGATTAATAAACTCCAAACGCAAAAAATGCCTACATGCCTAAAATGTCGTGCAGTCTATAAAATGGAGCGTAGGTGTCTTATTGGCAGGACTTACACTCCCTCTTGTATAATGTCATTTAGAGAGAGCATTGCACCACATCTGCCTTTGCTCGCCAGGTGACAGAACTGAAAGTACACTGGTATGGTTTTGTGGTTGCTGTGACATGCATTGCGGTAGGCAGGGGAGGGGGATGGAAATGGGGGGGGACCCAGTGTTTAGGTGTCATTGACTTTCTTTGAGGTGACAGGCATTTGCCTGAGCATGTTTACCAACCTGCAGATAATTCTGATTTGGCCTGCACTCGCTGTTGCTTCGATCACTCTTCTTTCGACATTCTTTGGATTTGCAATCCTAAAAAATTTAGCCTCAGAGAACCAATCATTATTTCAGTCCTGTTTATAAGTTCGATGTGTCCTTGAGAAAAGTGGCCTTGTTGGGGGTCAAGAGGAATGGACAGATTGATGGATGAGGATAATCCTCGCCCCTGTAGCGCCCAGACTGTCCGACAGAGGAGATCACTGCACTGGTGACTGGGTCTGATGGCTCTTCAGGGGCGGCATCAACACAGGAACGCTAGTCAGTGGCATTTGCCTTCCGTCTCTCCCTCATTGTCACTCGGCTGTCCTCATTTTTCACCAAGTCTACTCTATACAACATGAGTGGGCCCTGACTAGCAAAGCCAATCTCCCATTGGAGGGATTTTTGATGTCACTGCAGTGGTTCTTAAAGTTTTTCTGTCATTTCCCACTTAAGTGATGAGGAATTTTCAAGTAATCCCCGTTCTGCATTTTCAACATAATGTCAATGGCAACATTGTTAAAACATTATTCTCACACTGTGGTTCCATCATAAATATTATTTTAAAGGGACGTACAATGAAAAACATTTTTATTTTGGCTCTGTTGACTTAGGAGAGTTTGTGTATGGCTAGAGAGCGGGGATGAACATGAAACCAAACTAACATTACATTAAAGGTGACAGAATGGAATGGGAGTATTGTACCTAATGTTAAAACAGAATGTAACCAACTTTGATCAAAATCAAGCTGAAATGTAATTTTACAAGCCCAATTACAACCTTATATTTAGGTATTGCTACAGAGAGTCATGAACATGAAACAGTTGCGCCCTCCTTCATAGGTCACACTTGAGCTTAGAAACAGCACCTAAAAATGGGCGAATTTGAACAAAGCTCTACTCCTACCATTTCACTGCAGATCAGGACTAGAACTTCTCGAGGGTTGTAAAATTAGATCAGATTTTTTTCCCTGGCTTTATCATGCTCTCTTTAATTTTTGGTATTTTTGTCTGTGAGAGAGAAAGAGAGAGAGATAGTTGCCCCACTGTCAGTGCGGGGCTACTGACTTGACATAAGTGTAGGTTGGCTGTGGGAGCATAGCATGAATGATGACTGCTGGCAACATGCCTGGTCTCATGCCCTAGATGAGAGAGAGAGAGAGAGAGAGCTGATATGTGCTGATTTGGGCCTAAACTTAGGGTTAGGGTTAGGTGTACGGCGTGGTGTGTGTGGGGTCCACCATCTCCATACTTGCCAATTAAAAATGATGCCAGAGCACAATCTCACTTGTCTGTTGTTGTCTACCTGGACACACACACACTCACTCTCTCCCTCTCCCTCTCTCCATCTGATTTCTCTCTGATCTCTGATTACCCTGCCTTTAGAGTGGCCCGCACTCCAGGCAGGCGGTACTGAGGTGACACCCTGGGAAGTGCACAGAAAGGAGCAGACGTGCCATTTACACCTGAAAGCTGAGGAATGGAGAGAAAATCAGAGACAGAAAATAGATGGAGGAAGGGAGGATGAAAATGACCAAGGATCAGACATGAAAATGGATCCTTTTGGGCACTGGATGGGAATGTGGCACAGCATGCTGATTCTGATGCTGCTGTTGCTACTGCTGCAGCATCTAATAGTCAAGCACCTGTTGCAGCATTTTGTCACGCACATTCACATAAGCGCAAACCACTAGACACACAACTGCAACAGAAAGAATGTCACAGCGTTATTAGATCATATCTGATGTCAGAGAAAGAACAAATTGTGCTATGGAAATCTGTGGTCCAGGTGAGGCTTGGTCGAGTTTTTTGTGTCACCACATCCCCTGTGCACCAGAGACCGGGAGAAGGTGTGTGTGTGGGGGGTTCCCGAGGTCGTCTTACGACCTCTTATCTCCAAAATCTCCAACACCATTTGAATTCAAAGAAGGCAGGCGTGTATGTGCAAGTGTAAGTGTCAATGTCAGTGTCTGACCATCTCCCTCAGCCGCCTACACACATGTGTACACACACATATGCTAATTTTACAGTTGGTACAAGCTTTGATAGGCATGTGTAAAGGCGTGTCCCTCTCAGGAATCTCGGCCAATAATTTTCAGGCTGAGAGTCACGTATCTCCCCAAAACCAAACCCATCACACTTTTTCACTTAACTAATTTCCCTGTGTGTGTGTGTGTGTGTGTGTGTGTGCCACCACCAAACAGGCATATCTAGAAATGCATGCACAAGATACCGCCTGGTTTCGATCACTGAGTCACAAAGTGCCTACTTACACACCCGTCAATCTGTCTGTCCATCAGAACCATAAAAGTCCACAAATAAATGCTCATGCAAGTTCTGAGCAGGTTTGACACCTGGTCAGCAAGCAATCCGAGTCAATTATGGGACTAACGAAATACTGTCCAGTGGAGCGCACACACACAAATGCATGACTTTCTCTCTCTCTCTCTCTCTCACACACACACACACACACACAAACACTCACTCACACACAAACACACACACACAGACACACTCACTCACTCACTCACAGCACTGCTGTCGTATCCATACACATCTTGCCCACCTACCTCTTAGGCTTGAAGACCACCTTCTGCCCACCGTCCAACACTAGCAGGGCCTTCAGCTGGGTGCCCTTGTAGCCCACGTCGGCACGCTCCAGGCGCGCAGTTGCCATGGCGTTGAGAACAGCTGCCAACTCGGGAGTCTCATCTGGATAAACCTCACGGGGCCCCACCCACTGCGCAGCCACCTCCCAGGGTGACTGGAGTGTGTGTGTGAGCCGGGCGCCCCGCACTAATGCTAGGCTAGCCTCCATCTTGCGGAAGGCGCGCAGGTCGCGGCGGCTGGCCGCCGAACCCTCGCCACCGTCCAGCAGAAACACCTAAGTCCAAGGGAAAGGGAGGAAAACAACACTGACATCAACTGAATTCCAGTAAATTACACCAAGATATGGCACTGTTCAACCCAGTGACTGTATAAATACAGTCATTGGTTCAATCATAAGAGATGAGGATTCATGGGATTTTGAGCAATGCTGTTAAGAAAATCACATGACTTAGTTCCTTGTGTTCTGATTGCATGTTGGCAACAAGTTGTCTGATGCCAAGATCCAAAAGTTTTGAGACCTGGATCAAAGTAAATTCTGTCAATGACAATCACAACTGCTCCATGGAAATAAACTTCACTAATTTAGTTCAGAAATTGGACACACAACCACAACATCAGCAGCTAGTCTACTGTAGCTAGCTTTGTTGACCTTAAGGCAAATGATGGGGGTACCTTTTCTCACGCTTGTCTGATGATGGTGAGTACAAAACTAAATGAAGGTGGCATACTGATGGGGTCACTGGGCCTAGCAACAGAGGTGTCTGTACCAATCAGTATTGCTCTAGTGATGATTTAGCACACTAGAATCCAGCACAGCATAGGGAGGCTATTTCGCCACTTACCATCATTTACCACTTACCATGTACCTTGACTACGCTATGAAATGGTCACGAACTTTTTAATTTTCTTGACTCTGTCTAACTTGTATCCTTCAGCTTTGATTGTCCGAACATGTACAATGCAGCCACCACTCAAAAGAGTTAAAATGTGTAAAGTGCAAACAGAAAATTACAGTCAGCAATCTGAATGAGGGGATGCACATCAAATTTACCAGGACAATTTCCAGGGTAACTGTAATAAATTTCCCTGCGTTTTCCCTAATTGTTTTAAATAACAGTTTTAAAAACGGCTCTCTATAACACAGACTCTCAGGTATTCTAATTTAAATTATGATTGTGTGAATTGTGTGAACTCGTTCCATTCAATTTTATTACTATACTTACACACATCCACAGGTGATCTTATTATTTCCGTCATGGTGGGTCCTTAGACAGAAGTGTGTTTGGTTTGTATGTTGTATGACTATTTCCTTGACATAGATTTCTTAATTCTCACCACATCCATGTGAATTTACTTGCAAACCAAAGAATAGGAACCAGCGATGATCATTTTCCTGCGCTGCGTTGACTGACAAGCCGGTAATGAATACGATTTCGATTTCAATTTCGTTTTCTCCAGCCCAGTGTTTCAGATCCTGCAAGTGTAGTAACTGCTGAACCTACCCTAGAGGTGGCCGAGAGAGCCTTACTCACCCCGCAACGAGCCATTTAATCATCAAAGTGACTACAAAGCTGACAAATTAACGTAAAAACATTGCCTGGTGTGCCTTTAAACTGAAGTGTGTATGGTTTGTGTTCTGCATGTCATTACCCAAATGAAAACATGCAATCTGCCACATCACTGATGGCTGCAACTGATCGGACATTGGAATGTTGGGCTCTGAATTATTTAAGCTGTGTGTTGCAGTTAGAATTAGTTAGAACCTGACAGGATTTAAAACATCAGCTATGAAGCAAAACCTGACAATGACTGATCACCATTGTTTACATGCACATTACATATACATTATAATGAAGATTTTCTGTTGCTATTTATCTGTATGGGTTTCCTGGTTATAGACCACATGTTGCTTATTCTCTTCCTAATTTAGAATGAAAGTTACAGGGCCACATGAATGTATCACAGAAGTGAGGAGAGGTCGCTGAGACAGTTACCTTGGCCAGGCCCAGCAAGAGCAACACGGCACAGAGTAGCACCACGCGCTGTTTGAGCTTCATTGCTGCGGCTGCAGCTGCTGCTGCCGTCGCCTGGTGGCCCCCCTCGCCTCCCACAGGGTGCCGCGTCCGATGGCCTCTCCTCTCGCCACTGCTACCGCCGCCGCCACTGCAGCCGCTGCGCCTACACCCAGAGCATGGTACCCAACGCCGGACTGCACCTGCACCTGCTCCGGCTCGGCTGAAGTGCCCTGCTGCGCCCCGCTGCTGATGCCCAATGCACTTCCCCAGGAGAACAACTGCAGAGAGAGATAGAGAGAGAGAGAAAGAGAGAGACAGAGACAGAGAAAGAGCGAGAGAGAAATACATCCATAACAACTCTACATTTTATCGCCATCATTATCATTTCTTTACAACCATGAATGTGCAAATAGGAACACAGATAGGCATATGCATGCATAATCCATTTGTTTTCAGCTTTTCTAATACTGCAATATTTTAGTAATCTTATTACAATGACGCCAATAAAATCTGTGAATCTGAATCTGTGAGAGACAGAGAAAGAAAGAGAGAGAGAGAGACAAGAAAAGATGGAATACTACTGTCTACGTTTAAGCTTCAGTATCACAGATTTATTGCTTAATTAGCGTTATTGTAAAATCTTTTTATCGTACATTAGGTGCGAGACGCCAGCTATTAGTTTTAGGGGGATGCTGGGTTCTCCTGGAGAGATATGGCTACAGAAAAGGCCAACGATCGATAGAGGCATTTTCACAAGCTTAATTACTAAGAGATACCCGTGCAAGGACATTCATCATTCCAGTAACTCCCACTGTGTTAACACAACATAAAGAAAAAACGCAACAGCGGGCAGCTTATGGTTACTTCTACATCCATTGTGGCAGCAGCACAGGTACCTCTGAGGTAAAGAGGCGTTCCTGGCAGGAAATGGGGAGATGGGGGCTGTCACAAGGAGCCTGGTGCGCTTAATAGCTTCTCATTTCATCTGAGAAGGCAGCCCTTGTACAGTGGCCTGTACCCCCAGCCCTCATCATACCTCACAGCCTGAGGGAGAATATCACAGGCTGGGTTCAGCCGCACAGAGCGCCTGGGGAAATATGCCCAGTCTAATCGAATACAGTGTCTGTGTGCGCACACACACACACACATAACAACACAGAAGCAGTGAGATGGGCAGGGTAAGAGCCAGGTGAGCACACTCTGCAGTCCAAAGCAGCCAAAAGGAGGGAGCAGGTAGAGCGAAACATCAGACTGATCACTGCTGTTTTGTAGGGTTGAGCGAGCGCGCGCACACGCGCACACACACACACACACACACACACACACACACTATGGATGAAGGAATAAGGATAAATATGTAATCAAGTAACACCACAAACTTGTATCTGGATATTTCATCAGTAAATCATATACAAACACAGCCCTGTAAAATGCTCTCAGAAAAAAAAGCTATTTCACATTATGAGAATACATGCAAAGGGCCATTCAATGTCAAATCATTCAATCTGAGCACTTTTTTTTAAAGCCTATCCTCAAAACCTCAAATATTAAGCTTTTAAACTACAGCCCTTTAGAAATCCAAATGAATTGAATGTATTTCGCTAAATGAGAGCTCCGCAAACTTTCAGAAAAATTCTGTACAAATAAACCAGACATAACAAAACGAAACTGTAAGCGAGTTATGGGCCCGTTCAATTAGCATTAGCTGCCAGCTCACCGTTCCGTGTATGTTCTCTTGTTCATTTTCCACAACAGCGCTTAGTGAGCTCAAACAACAGGGCTGTAGTTGGAAGTACAGTTCCTCTTCAACCTATCCAACGTTGTGATGCCTTGTTCCTTTGCCAGGTTCTGTGCAGTCATTGCAATGGGTGGTGGAGGCCAGATGCTTCTATATAGGCTATCAATACTTAAAGGTAAAGTCCGCGATGCTGGTGGAAATCTTTACATTTGTTTATGTTTACAGTTCTTATCAGACATTTTTGCCTCCACTATATATGATTTGAGGACCAAACAACACATACCAGAGATGTAGCTCACCCCTTTCTTCAGCCCTCCCGGAGAAACTCTGCGTTATTGTTTTGTTTGTTTCCAGTTTTCGGAGCCTGGGTATCAAAAAAAGGCTGGAATTTTTTTAATGGTGACCCAGGAGGCAGAGAACAAGTGCATCATGAGCCGATAATATTTTTACATTATAGAAAGTGTTAGGCCATGTGTTTACAAACTGCATACCATCACTGACTGCACCTTTAATCACTAATGCATCCGCTAATGCATCACAATCACTAGTGCATTTGCAGTAATAATTCACAACTCAATTTAAGACCTGAACTAAATGTATTTTAGACCTACAGCACAATATTCCACTACATTTGGGACTTTTTAAGATTAAGATTGATATATTTTAAAATTTTAGACTATTTAAGACATTTCAAGTCCCTGTAAAAATCCTGCTTCTTACAAATGGATTCATTGCGGCTTCATATGAATCACATTTTACTCGCGGCATTTAGTGCCACAGCAAACCTATGTAAGCTGATCACCATGCTTTTTTGTTGTCTTTATGTTACCAGCAAAAACACTATCTGAGGATGGCCTCTTGTTCATACACCACACAATGAGCAGCTGCTGAGAGCAAGCTACAGTTACAGACACGTCATAATGTGAATTTACACACACACACACACAGCCGAGTCGCTTAATCGGTTAGCAATCGCCTGCCATTATCTACGGTCTATTTAAAACTTGGGGAGTTTCGACTGCAATAATTATCCCAAGCTTACAGCCTTGGCACACATCCAACACACGTACGTAAGCAGGTATACACACACACACACACACACACCCCTAACTGAAACATAGATGACGCCTCCACCACACACCTCTACAAAAGCACCTGTGGCTGTCTGCCTCTCCTCTAGCATGAGGACATGACTGATGCAGTGGGTCTATCTCACTGTGCTGGATCCACTCCTCTTTCTCTGTCTCCTGCACTCACTCAGCCTTCAAAACACAGGCACGACAAAGGATTGCTAAGGTCCCATTGCTGTGGCGTTCCAACAATGAAAAAAAAAAAAAGGCTGAGCTGAGCGGCAAACAAATCCATTCTGGGTATTACACTGGCAAAAGTATTAAGTGCTGTAAAACCCAACATATGGACCCCTCCCGATGTGGGAATATTTGTAACCACTGCAGAAAAATAAATAGAGTAGGGACTATACACTCCCCACCCCCTCGCTCCATCTCTACAGGTGCATAGTCAATACCGAAACAAAAGAGGTACTTTCAGGAGCCTGGTCTCGACACACACATACAGTGAGACACTCTCTCTCTCTCTCTCTCTCTCACACACACACACACACACACAAACTGTTCCTTTGCCAGGTTCTGTGCAGATTCACAGGACTCAAGAGGATAATTACAAAAAGTGCGGCACATGGATATAGATGGGAATAGATAACCAAGTCGACAAAAGAGGGTGTGGATGGGTGGGCGGCACCACTAACCCAGACATATCTCCGAGGTGCCACTGCAAATAGCACACACACACACACAGACACACACACACAGAGACATGCTTTATGACAAACTCACACACTCATAAATACCAATGCCCCTCTACTAGAACAACAACAACAAACAGCAAAATTCTCTACTGAGGGATTACTGTCTACTCTGGGGCCTTTCCTACTCCACCCTCTGGATTCTGACACCTTATCTGCTGCAGGTTCCTTCCCCTGCTTCCAGCACAGGCACCTCACAGAGCGACACAGTGCGAGCCTCATCCTTGCAGCTACATTGCAAAAGAACATGGGCTATATGCAGAACTACCACGCTGGCATCACAAGCACACAGCAAGATGGTAGACAGTCTTAAAAAAAGGTGTAAACGTGGCCTTACACCTTAACATTGAAAATACAGGCTACAAATACATTACCGGAGTGTAATGCAATAGCCGTTTTTTCCACCCACCTGCGCTGTTTCTAAATCCACCTGCCTAGTTGGGTTTAGAAACAAGGTCAAGGTGAACAGATCTGAGGTGAACCTAACATGAGCCTTGAAAAAACAAACAAAAAAAAAAAACACACAGCAAAGTAATGGATGGCTAAATCTGAGGTCATTCTGTTGTGGAGAACTGCAGATAGACAGTTTCACATCTTCAGATAATAGTTCAAAAAGCAGCCTTATTGTTGCAGCCTATTCAGTATGCCTGTGCCTGAAAATGAGTGTTTTATTTGTCTTTGATACTTTTTTTGTGATGGCCAGGCCTATAACCTATACTTAACCAGGGAGTATTAAGGCTGAATCCCATTTCTTTTCTTACTGTTTCCCCTGTTTGGCAGACAGTAGTGTTTTTAAGACGTAACAATAATGTCCAACTGCCCATCCTTGTCAGCTGATATAATATAGTATTGTACAATAGCACTGTACAATACAACTGACAGCTCCACCAGTTCAAACAATGTGTTCATGAGAAATGCAAATAGAAAACGTGTGCAAAGCCATTCAGTAAAAATCAATCAGGGTTACAATCGACAGTTATAATGGCGCCAACGGTGATGGCTCTATCCAAAAACGTATAGTGGCTGACATGCGAGATTATGAGGGCCCAGTGCGTGTTGACCTGTGTGTGACCCTGTGGTCATTGCGGGAGGGTAGATCAGACGAGAACCCATGTATAGTCCGTGAATGACCCGTTTGCGCTAGGTGGGTTTACTACTTGAACTCTTCTCCACGTTGCATCCGACTGTCTTCGGTTCACATTTCCCCTCGGGCCCACTCACATATCATTCATCCCGAATCCAGACAAAGCCCAAAGTGATGTAGAGAAATGAGCCTTCAGCATAAATCTGTAATGATTACACTGTGACGATATTGCTAATGTCTATAGAAACCAGCCAAAGAATAAACAATAAGTCAAGTGTAATGCCATTGTCGAATAACCTCAAAAGTGAATGAAAGAAACGATACAAAACTCTAGTGCTGCGTAGGGAGTGGTGACTAAGGCGGTATTAGTCTATCTAACCAACCTAGCATGTCCCAAACGCCTGCTTGAAGTTCCTGCTTTCCTCGTTTCTAACTGGGCTGTCATTTTGACCCCCAAGGTAACAGCCACGCAGGCAAAAGCGTGTCTGGCTATTTCATACAATCGCGCATTCATAGCACCAACACTCTGCTGTGGCAACAGCCACGTCTCGCATCGATATATTGTCAGCTGACAAAAACAACATGAAACCCTCAATAATCTATTGATATGGTTACAAATGTAACTTCATAACACTGGCTGATTACTGACTAAAAGTGACTGAGCATGAAAAAAAAAAATCACTCATGCTAACGTTAGCTGTCCATAAATTACTGCAAAGATAACGATGGTTGGTGTGAAATGATTTTAGTCAACAAGCTAACGTAAATAGACACAATAGCCAAAGGACAACACGTCTAAATATGCTTACTACACTAACTTATCCTTCACTTCAAGCCATCGATATCTTAATCTTGATCTCTAACCACAACCAGAAGGTATGCAGAACCCAATACACAGTTGGTTTAATACAGCTAACTTTGGTGCCCATCAAACGACAATGTAATGCTATCCCCCAAATCACAATTTAATGTCAGCAGTTAGGGAGAGAGAAACCCCAAAGAAAAACTACAAGGTTGCAGCAAACCATTCATCAGTTTAGTCTCCAAGACAATTCTATCACGCCAGATACCACTAACATTAGCTGTTTAACAGGCGTTGACAGTTAACGCTAACGTTAGCTGACTGTAGCTAGTGTTAGTGTAAGGTTCTCTGGTTACCCTGAATTTAATGTTTGCAGATTACGTCAAGTTCACCAACTGTATTTTTTTTCAAGGTGTCACTGAAGCTAACAACGTCCTCAACGTGCAACGTCAACGGTAGCTGCATAAGCTATGATTGCTGACCGAAACGTTATGCATTAAACGTTGGATGTGTAAGGATACTAGCAAGGAAGCAAGCTTGGTCATGGCTAAGTCAGCTAACAAAATCAGTATCGGTATCGATAGGAACTAGCAAGCTATTTGAGTAGACCAAGTTAGCCTGCTGGTAAAACTGTCTGCTACTTCATGACAGCTAGCTTTATGTAGCTTGCTCATTAACAAATTACGCACCTCTTTGGGCCAATTACAGCTCTTCGACTTTATAGCTCTTTGAGGGTTAGTGGTTGTTTATCCGATAGCAAGCCTGGAGTCGCTAACCCTATGTTACGTTTTTACAAACAGATCTAGCTACATCGTTCCCATCCGTCCTCTGCCACGGTCCTTCTGCGTGTAACAGAACGCACTTCCTCGCCAACCGAGCATCGGCGTCGCCGCACCCCTTAAAGCGAACGCTCTCTACGCGAATAAAATTATGCTGCCCTACTGTCTATACGCACGTTGTATATTTATTAAGGCACCCAGTTATCTGTTAACTTTCTGTAGCCTAACGTTACTATGTTTACGTAGTATGCCCATACCACTTACTTATGTATCTAATAATAACAAATACCAAACTGCTATGGGAGATGGGCCAACTGTAAGCTTGCCGATGCAATTTAAAAGAAAATATAAATACAATCAGGCGAATTTCAGTGTTTTGCAGCCGTTGTCTTCGCATGACCTCAAAATAAAACTATCACAGCAGAGAGAAATGAGGAACCATGTTCATCATTAGCGTACCAAAGCTCCCTTCTTCATCTAAAATTGTCAGTAGCTTCAAAAATATGTCAGTGGCTATAAAAATATAGTCTACACGTCCTGATGAAAGTCGGATATTTGAAGCACTATCCACAACCGTAAATCCTGTGTATGGTCAGCATGCATATATGTGTAGGTGTATTTATATATATTACCCCAAGTTACAGGGCCAGTCACAAAGTGGAGTGCAATCATGTAGAATGAGGTTTTGTCAGCGCGACGAAATGATGCAATTACCTGCCTGACAAGTCTGACTGTCCCCAACTGCTCTTATAACTTGTGTACAGTTTTTTAGTGTGTGCCATCATGTCTAGCCTACCCAAAACCCCAGGGCACACAGTAACACAAATAAAGCTATGAAGTGGACTGTCAATCTCTCACAGCCCATGTACCCAACATGCCAGCCAAAAGACCACTCTGGACTTGATCGCATCTGAAAAGAGCGTAAATACCATCCCTACCATGATTTTAATTGATAAAATCTGTGGGTTGGTCGTCATCAATGCTGAGTGTTTTTTGGTATCCTTCGTTCACAAGAATAAAACAAAGACTTGACAATTCAAGTAGTTTTATTTTAAAAAGGAGGAATCAAAATGAGTATAGATAAACCAGTACCTGTAACACTAGCTTATGCGCAAAACACACTCAACGCAAACGTCACCTACGAAGTGCTCACATTCACCCACGTCATTTACAACACCCCAGTCGGCGCAGCGTTTAAGCGGTGTTCACAAAATTTCAGAACAGAGGTGAATAACATCAAAAAACAAAAACAAATAAACAATTCAAACAAGGTAAAAATGTACAGAAGTATTTATTGTGTCAAACTCTTATCAGAGACCCTGGAGCACATCACTCTGGTATGAGGTCATAGTGCTGGCTAGGGTACATGACCTTCAGGTGGGCATTGAGGTGAGTGCACATATGTGTTCAGGGGAAGAGGGGTGGGCATTATAAACTGAGACACAGGGATGAGGGTGTGGAGTGTGTGCGTGTGTTTGTGTGTGAAATGGGCCTGGTGTGTTTTGAGATGTGCGTGGATCGCATGGCACCCTGCATCATCTCAAATCCTCTGACTAATGAGTTGCTTTCTAGGCACTGAGCAAAATGAACTGCTCGGCCTCGGAACACACACTCATACAGTAATGCTTTAGTCAGCCCCACAGCCCTGGGGCATTACCTTAAAACAAGAGTATGGGCTCCACTCAGAAACAAAAACAAAACAAGAAACATAAAAAGACAACAACCAAATCAAATCTCTACCCACCCACTGTAACAGACAAAAAGAATCACTTCTGTCAAGGGGAAACATCTGCATGTATTCCTGTACAACATAACCGTGTGCTCGTTCATTTTAATGCAAAGACATGGCTCACACTTGACCTGATGCCTGAAGACAACTGATTAGCCAAGTAAAACCACTGTTCAATTTCTGGACAACAGATGACCATACAATCGCAACAAGCAAACATCTGACCCTGCTTAGCCCATCATGTTGGCTGTGCTCTACCGTATGACTCCGGCACACTGTGCCTTAATATTCATACCATAGAGGCTTGTGTAAACATACAGCAAGAAACCGAGCAAAGGAGCAAGAACTATAAAGCAAAAATACAGAGGAGAGGTGCTGTTATTTCTTTTTTGGGGGGGCAGTGAAGTCAGTCTGCTTCCTGCAGGTGGTCCACATGGAGCTGAAGGAGGGCACAGACAATAGACTGAAGTGGTAAAGACTGGTCTGGCTAGGAGGGAGGAACACACATGAATAGGTTCCCAGCTCCGAGGAAAGCATTCACAGTATTCAGGCCAGTTCTCTTTTGTATAAACTCCTTTTGATTACTATTCTGACTCCCCCCCAGCACCCCCCCACCCCCTCCTTCCTCTGTCTGGGTTTTGTTCATTTTCCCCTGAAATATCTTTGTCGTCAAAACCAGTCACAGCCTGATGGATGCTACAGAACAGATGAGAAGCAAAGAGAGAGAAAGAGAGTGAGAAAGAGAGAGAGTGCAAGAGAGAGAAAGAGAGAGACAGATAGGTGTGTGAGGAATAGAGAGAGGAGACCTCAAAATGGGTCACAGGCTGGTGATGCAATCACTGTTTGTCATTTTGCAGAAAAGGTCAAGAGCTTTTTAAACGGCACAAATCATATCAGATAAGTGAGGGGCTTGTCTGAGAGAGCCTGGCTTTCGCTACACTCTTTCCATCTCCCACTGCCATGACAGACTCTGAAGAGTCTGTTCACCTGGTTGTCACGAAAGCCTCCGCTCATGCTTTCCTATATCTGCTGCAATGAGGGGCAAAGTGGCACAAAGCGCGTGGAACAAATGTGTGGCTTTCGCGCAGATATCGCCACACGAGGACGGTTGCTTTCTAGCCTGTTTCAGTCTGTTTGCTCTTTAGACAACCTTCAGCATCTCCCATCCTGACCAAAAGAATAAAGCTCTTATTAAACTTATTAAATGTTCATCTTTAGGTTTAACATGGGTGGGAACTGATCCACAAGGTTTATGCAGGGAGTGCCTAAAAAATAATAATGTTAATTGCAAATAGAAAAGACCATTAAAGACAGGACAGGGATGATTGAGTGTTCAACATCCATTATCAATTACATACATTATTACAAGCAACGTCCCGTTCCGGACGAAATGGCTACTTACACTCCATTTAACCTTTACAATCTGACAATTCTGTCTGCGCTGTACAACTGATCCCTGGGGATTCTAACAAACCCCATCAACCATCACCGACCGCACATTTGTTGCAGTCAGCCATTAAAACAGCAGCATTAACTTCTGCTGAACTTTGCCAGCATAGCATGCTTAACTGCCCCCGCATTCAAGAAAACTCAACTTCTTCCAAGAAAATGAAATGTTGTTTTCTTTCAAAACAAACCAAAGAAAAGCCTTCGACAAAACTACAAATGGACTTTGAAGGAAATAAAAGCGTGTACACTTAAATGATTGTGTGTGGAGTCGGACTACTGATGGCATAATGACTAGCAAATGATCCAGCAGGTCAAATTAAACCTTGTGCGGTTTGTGAAGGTGACGTACTTAGTGGACACCATCGTACATGGTTCAAATTGGTGTCCTTCACTACTGGCCCAAAAATCAGGAAATGTGAGGATGAATCACGTGGCAGGAACAGGGAGAGGCATGTCAAAACACAAACAAAATATAATATTGAGATTTTTTTCCCCCTTTTTTTCTGAAGTGGAGCCAAAATGGAATTGGAGGTGGCCAGTGATTTGCTCAAGTCTGAAATAAAAGGAAAAGGGTGACCATCCACCCAACTGCTCACACCCTCACCAACCACCGCTGTGGATTTCAGCAAGGCTAACGAACACCCGACTCTCTCCCTCTAATGAAAGACTGCTATCATTTCTGGTATGCACGGGCATAAGAAACACACACACACACACACACACAATCTGAAATGCCTGGCAAGGAAAAGCTGCGCATCAAAATCATGGTTAAACGGGAAATAGAGTCAGAGTTGGACTGTGGTACATGTTAAAACAGTTAGTCTTTTGTTAATCTGATCACTTCCATAGCTCCTACAATCTCTTAGGATGCCCCTGCCCAGGCCTGTCCTGTCCAGGCCTGCCTTAATGCAACGGGACAACAGATGTGAACAAATGTGAAGCTTTGCAGAACACAGACTTTCTGTGACATGGCATGACATGAGAAGGTCATTCCTTACAAATAAAAATAACACCCACAAGTTGGATAAAATAGTACAAAAAAGATGGAAAAAAAAAACAACCAAACAAACAAAAAACAAAACAAGAGGACAAACAAATGTAACATAAAAAAATAACAGACAATTAAAACAACCTAGACATGTGCAACCTGGTCTACACTGTAATACTGTACACAACCTCCCAAAATCAGATTGAAAACTAAAACAGTATTTAAAAAAAAAAAAAAACTACTATAACTAATTAATAAGGAACTAAAAACAGACAACAAATGGCTCCACGATAGCTTTGTGTTTCAGCTGTTTGTGTTTCAGACTGGGAATGAATGTGTTCACACATACTAAAGAAGGGACAGACACTCGATGAAGGTGAAAAGAGAGTATATTAAGCCACTCTGCCTTGCCTGACAGACCAGGAAGCTAAGACACAGAAAAATAACTACATATGCTCTCATACTGACTTTGGTGACTTCCTTCTCTCAGCTTTTCACACCTTTGTGGGTGACAGGGTAGGTGTCATCATCCTTCCAAACACGCATACATACAAAACACGGTCTCAGTAAACGAGGACAGGAATTTTCTGCGGACGTGACAAATTTCAGATTTCACCGTCAAGTAAGACAGATGTGCGGCCTTTTACAGTAAAAGACCGCTGGCAGAATCTCTCCCTCCGTAAAGGTCACATTCCCAGTGGCTATCACGGTGAGACAACAGGGACCTGCCAAACACAGTAGCTTGAGTTCATCCTTCAGTCATGACAAAACAGAAAGAAAGAAAGAAAGAAAAAAGACTGGGAAAAAATGAATAAGAAAAAAACCTTTTGATCAAATGAATTTTAGTGACCTATACCCCACCACCCCCCATTCCATTTCATAATCTGTCCATTTGGCTCTTCAGATCTGCAGGTGAGCATGCCGAGGAGATATGAGGGGGAAATTAGTCTTTCAGAGGCCTCAGGGGATTGCAGTTTTTCATCCGGTGTTCATCAGGTGTTGGAGCCCTTTTTGCATTTGTGTGTCGCAATCACTTTTAACAAGTGTGAAACTTCTCCTTGCTTAGATAAAACATATGACTATTCAACACACAAGGGTGCATAAGAATATTCAACAACTCAAGGGTGGAAAATCTTGTGTCATGTGTCTTTGAGCCCAAGTCAAGTGTATAAGAAGACAATCAGTGTTTTGTCGTTCCGGGTGTTTGACAGTGACATCAAGGGAAAAAGAGGGTGAAATCATGTGAGACAAACTTCGCACTAAAGTCAAGAATCCTGTATTTGTCAAGAGGCTGGTGAGGAAATAACCTAGCCATTTCTGAGTGAGGGGCGCACACACACTAATAAACACTCTCACTCGCTCACACACACACACACACACACACACACACACAGAATTACCAGTAACCAGCACTCATACACACTGTTACAGCCAATAATTACACACACGCGCACACACACTCACACACAGCCAATAATTAACACTCAGCACACACACAGAGTCCATAATCAATACTCAAAACAAAAAGATGTAATGCGACGACAACAACAAAGGAAACCCCAAAACTAGAGTCAACAAAGAAGAAAGGACTAGAGAGCTCTTGCGTTCCCTGTGGACGGCAGTCCCCAAAAAAGTACCAGTGAGGTTCATCATTGGCCTCCTTCTCCACTCTCTTCTGTTTATCTCTTGCACTTTTTCTTTCTTTCTTTTTTTTTTTTTAGGATGAGGATGTGTGTGTGTGTGTGTGTGTGTGTGTGTGTGGGGGGGGCTTAGGCTCTGAGCGTTCTTGTTGTGTTGCTGGTTTTTTACAGTCCAGAGCAAAAGTGTACAAAGGATAGAATAGTTGGCTAGGGGCAGAGAGTGAGAAAGAGAGGGAGGCAGAGAGGAAGAGGAAGATGAAGAGGAGAGACAGTCCAGGGACCCCATCAATAGGCCTGCTGCAGCCTCATGTGTGGGCTAATGCAACTGTGCTGCTTTGGCTGCTGAGTGTCTGCAGGTTTGGGTGCGCGCACACACACACACACACACACACACACACACACACACACACACACACACACACACGTGTACGCACGCACATACACACGCCGCTCCTTAAGGCAATGGTGGCAGGTGGGGTTGGGGTGGGTAACCGTGAGGCTGTGGGGCTGGCTCATGGCAGTGGTAAGCTCCTAGTATATGTTGAGTCTCTACCCTTCTTTTCATCCTCCACTCCCCTTTTCTCTCTCTCTTCTCCATTTGGCTTTCCTGTTTGCTGTCTGAATCTTCCTGACTGTGTCCTCCCATGTCGGTCACTCAAAGGACATCAGATTAGCTGGCACCTGAAATGCAATGACAAAAGGCTTATATTCTCAAGTGTTGATTTGAACAATTTGAAGCAGCTTACACACATACACACACACACACACTCACTCACTCAAACAGACACACACACACACACACACACAAAGGTTTTCTGTGGTAACCACCAGGGGGCAATGTCTGATACCACAGGCCAGGCACAAAAGGGACGGCGTACCTCCCTCCAATACACACCTCCTTGCGCATAGTAACATAACAAGCAAACCAGCAAACAGATTAAAATCTGTTTGCTGGTTTGCACCTAAATGAACTAAATGAGAAAACAACAACAACAACAAAAAAACAATTTAACAATTTGACAATTTAAAAACTACTGCATTCGAAGAAAACACAAGTTGAAGTGCAGCATGTTCCTTAGGCAATTATCTGTTTTCTGTAAGGGTTTTAAACACATGCTCAAGTCCTGTCGTTCTCCCTGGGGTACCACCATCATAAAGAGCCCATTTGTTAAGTGCATCTTTGCATTCATGAGCCCCACTCCCACGCAGAGGTAGATATTTGTGAAGTTCTTAGGCCCTTGTCTGTTAAGTATCAATTACTCACACTCAAAAGCCCACTTCTCTCACTTCTCGCACACACACACACACACACACACACAAACGTATGCAGAAATACATACAGCGCACGCACACACTCAAACACACACACAAATGCATATAAAGATGCACTCATACACACACAAACATACACATGCACACGTACATGCGTACACACACACACCTGCTGCTTGTTGCTCTGACACGCTGTACTCAGATGTTTGAACCAAAGAAGAGCGTTCATCCTGTTGCCTGCCTGGTACTTGTATGAGTTGCCTGCCAGAGGGAAGGAAGACACACACACACACACACACACACAAAAACAGATAACAGCTGTTCAAATACACTCTTTGACTGTTACAGGTCTAGGAAAAAAAGAGGGAACGGGTCACACACAAACAAGGCCCTGTGGAACACCACCAACATATAACTCATATTTCACTCGCTCCCAACAGCAGCACTTAAGAGCAACATTGAGATTGACAGAGAGAGAGAGAGAGAGAGAAAGAGAAGGAGGAATAACTGGAAGGAGAATGAGGAGTAAGGAGGAGAGGGGGATAGAAGAAGAGACAGCAGGAGCCGAGACAGAGAGAGAGAAAGAGGGAGAGGGATCAAGAGAGAGGAAGAAAGAAAGAGACATAGAGAGAGAGAGAGAGAGAGAGAGAGAGAAAAAAAAAAAAGATATAGAGAGAATGGCCAGAGGGGTCTCCCACTGGTTTTGTAGACTTGGGAGTACAGCTATTCAGCAGCTCTGTGGACAAGAGAGGTAGAGCTTTGCAGCACCATATGAGATGGGGGTGTGGGCTGTCTGATAAATATCATCATCAACAACAACTTCATTGCCCTCATTTCACATAGAATATCACAGATCATCCTCCCTGTGATCACCACCCAAACCCTCAAGGGTGATTTAGATGGTGAAAGACTAATGCACTCATGCCAAGGCACCTCAGTAAGTGCACTCACACACATACAGAAACACACACACACACACGCACGCACACACACACACACACACACACACACACACACACACAAACAGCTGCACTGATGTAAGCTGAGTCCTGCAGGATCCATAAAAAGTGGAGGCGATGTGGAACAGATGATGAGCGAGACAGTGAAAAATGGCAAGTATGCTCTGAGTCCGCCTCTTAAGAGCCAGACAGATAGCACTCCCACAAGTGTGTGTGTGTGTGTCTGTGTGTGTGTAAGTGTGTCTGTCTGTATGTAAGCACATATGTGTGAGTGAGTGCATCATGGGTTGAGGGGGTTCTGTGTGGAGGTGTGCATGTGAGAGTGTGTGTGTGTGTGTGTGTGTGTCTACACGTGCTGAAGTGTGAAAAAACATTTACATCTGTCCGTGCTTGACTAAGTGTGTGAGATTCTCTCACTACTGCAGAACCAAGTAGTGTGTGTGTGTGTGTGTGTGTGTGTGTGTGTGTATATATGTGTTTTAAATATACACATGCATGTACATAAAACTGAACAGATGTAATGACAAGTAAGTGTTTAGGATGTTGGTTGGCTAAATCTGTAGGAATCTGCATTGTGATTGGTTTGACTGACTCACCGTGCTCCGAGTCGGTCAGTAGGAAGACGTCAGGATGCTCAGGGTCATCCGGCATCATGGCCATCAGGCCCACCACCGACGTGCTCTTGCTGGCTGTTGATTTGAACTGCAGGAAGAGTGGGGAGGAAAAAAAAAAAGAAAAGAAAAGAGAAAGTAAAAAAAAAAAGAAAGAAAAGAAAAAAAAAGATGAGTGGGCGCGCGTCAAAGCGAGAGGGACAGTAAAGAGGACAGACATGATCAATGGGACAATGTGCAGGGATGGAAAAGATTTCTTTTTAACACCAGCATCATTCAAATGTCAATCATTAGGGGTACAATCATTTGGTGCAATCACTTCCTGATGTGTGTCTGATACCCTGAGCGTGCTTTATTCTAAATGGCTGCTTTTACAGGAGTGTGATGTTAGGCTTGAGGCACGACGACACCACATGTGAGAACCCCACACTGCACATGTGAGAAGAAACACAAGCTAGATGAGCTTGGGCAATCTGTGGTGTATTCCGTATGCTGTGATACTCAAGTACACATACAAGCATGCAAATAGCATTGGAGATGCATTTATAAGACTTTGTGTGTGTGTGTGTGTGTTACCGCATACGGTTCCCATTACTCAAGCACGAGAGTGACAAGTTGGTCCGATGCTAGTGACGTCATGCATGTTGTTAGCCAATGAGTGCAACCAGCTGCTGGTTGCGGCCCGTCGCCAGGGCGATTACCCACGACACCCTGGCGATGTGGACTTGCATTCCTCTTGCTATTTGTTTACCCTTCTTTTTTCCTCTCTTTCTCACTGTTTCTCTCTCTCTCTCGTTCGTACTCTCTCTAGTCTCGCTTCAGGCCTCCCACGGGTTCCTGTGCAGTTTTGGCGTGAGATGAGCAGCACTATGGTGACCCATCAAACTGATACTGTCCGATCAGTCCGCCCACTGCATTCATTCTTCTGTTTCTCACTACCTTAGTCAATCACAGACACACTGGCTCACATGCTCTTGGGCTTTCACTCGCCAAACCACTGTTTCAATTTCCCGTCTATCCAACACCATCAGTGCCATCAACACCACTATCACCACGAGACATGCACACCTTTGGTTCCACTCTAGCCTAGGTCATGAGGTCATTGGTGTTTCTGAAGAAACCCCAAAGTTTCATGTGATTTAAGACCACAGCAAAAAGATGAAATCAACTACCCTGGATGTTAAGATTAACAAAGCACATATTTAGGCCTATTTGTCATACAGGGCAAAGAGTAAGTGCATATTTGCCAACATAAAGTGCATATTAGTCAACTGCCTTCTCATTACCACAGAAACTCACTTTCAGTTTCATTTTTCTGTGCCCCATTCAGTTAGCATTAGCTGTCGGTTCAATATTCAGTCTATGTAAATTCTCTGGGTTTTTTTGTACAGACAGCTCTCAGTGACCTTAAACAACATTGTTTGATTCACATCAGATTTCTCCTTTAACTATTGGAGACTGTGTCAAAAATTTCAGAAAGAATCCTATAAATAGGGACTTCTGGGGAGTTTTCTGGAAATAACTGGACAAGTTTAGACTTACAAAAATGACATAGATTAGGCCTGCTTGTTATAGACGGCAAGGGGAACGTTGCAAAACAAGTCATTTTTAATAGGATGCCCAGAATAATTTTAATCAAAAGACGTCTCATTGTGGAATCTCTTGCCTTTAGCTTTTAAATGGCGTAGCTATATCATATACCATAAACTTAGTGTTTCTGGATCACGATATAAGGGTTATCTCTTCTGTATCTCAACAGATTAGGCTACAGAACGATCAGTAAAGACGTGAAACAATTTGTTCAATAGTGTATGATGTGTGCTTCTATTAGGGACGTGTGCTAGTGAAACAATGTGAAAAACCCGAACATTTTTTCTTTTATTCTGCCCAGATGAATTAGTAAGAAAGAAAGAAAGAAAGAAAGAAAGATCGAATCAGTAAGGACCCCAGCCATCCTAGTCATGGACTGTTTCAGCTGCTACCATCTGGCAAGTGATATTGCAATCTTTAAGCTCGGACCACCAGACTGCATAACAGTTTTTTTCACCAAGTGACAAGGCTTATGAACACTGCAACAATGACAGCCTATGCCTGTGCCTGTCAGTCTTTTCACAAAAACACTTTTCATTTCCCTCACACACACACACACACACACACACACACTCTCACAACACTTAACATACTATTTATTTATTATTTATTTTTGAGGGTCAAAAACACAAGAATTTTACTCTTCTTTTCTAGATGTTTTTTTGAGATGTAATAAAGGCTATCTAAGACTATCTAAACAATTGAATGCCACTTTGAAAATGACAGAAATTTAAGGCATTTCAAGACCTCAGGACTTTTTAAGAATCCACAGAGACCCTGGTGTGTGTGTGTGTGTGTGTGTGTGTGTGTGTGTGTGTGTGTGTGTGTGTGTGTGTGAGATCAACAACACTTAGCCTGCACAGCACAGGGTGATGAGATGTGTTTGGCAGAGTAGCACTGAACCAGGGCCAGCCCAGTTTGGCCCCAACTAGACAAGATGCCACCAGTGAAAGAGGAGGCTCACTTATACTGAGTGATGATGATGATGATGTGGTTGCTGGCTTTGGCATGGTCCCATAAAGAGACTGATGACAGAAGAGTCTGTGTGAGTGTGTGTGTGTGTATGTGAGAGAGATAGATAGAGATAGAGATAGAGAGAGAGAGAGAGAGTGAGAGTGAGAGAAAGAGAGAGCGTGAGAGCCTGAGACCAAGACAGAGAGAGAGAGCAAAAGAGAAAGAGTGTGAGAGACAGAGATGAGGGGAAGTGATAGACACAGAGATATTCTGCGCTATGAGACAGATGGAGAGCGGAAGAAGGACAGACACTGAGATTGTGAGATGGGACAGATGGAGAAGGGAGAAGATGAAGGAGGGGGAGGGGGCATGGAGAGATGGAGAAGAGGAAGAGGATGGCCATGGGAGACTCACGTGCTTCCTCTCGGTGGCCTTGAGAGACTTGGCAGGGTAGTAATAAAGCTGGGTACCACACAGAGCTACCCAATACTTAGTCCACGACGCAACCTAGAGAGAGAGCGAGAGAGACAGACAGACACAGGGGCTTAACATTCCATCCAGCATTTCTGCATTTCTGAAATTAGGCACTTGTAATCAATGACATCCACAAGTATGACAGAGCTACCCAATACATGACACAACATTGAGCCCTCCTCATCAAGCACCACTTCTGCATTTCTGAAATTAGGCACTCGTAATCAATGACATCCACAAGTATGACAGTTGCAAACTTAAAAACACAGACCACTGACCGGTGAACAGCACAGAGCGCTGTACAGGACACTAATTTCCCCCCAATAGAGAGGGAGGGAGAGAACAAAGAGAGAAAAAGGGGAGGAAGGTATAAGAGGGGAGGAGGGGGGGGTGCAAGCACAGGAGAGCGAGATGTGAGAAGAAAGACACAAAGATGGTGCAGTGAGGGAAAGTGACAGGAAAGGCGAGATCGAGACTAAGAAAGGGGAAGGGAAAGGACAGAGAAGAGGCAGGAAGGGAGAGCAGAGTGAGGAAGAGAAAAAAAAAAGAGAGAGAGAGAGAGAGAGAGAGAGAGAGGGAAAGAAAGAGAGAGAGAGAGGGAAAGAGGGAAAAGAAGTAGAGGATAGACAGATTGGATTATGAGTACACAGAGATCCTTCCAGGCTGTGGTTGGGGTGGAAAATAAAAATGCATTTAATAGGACACGGGATGGGAAACACAGCCTCTCATAAACTTGTAATGGACAAGATCCTGCCTATTGCAACTGTGTGGTGTGTGTGTGTGTGTGTGTGTGTGAGTGCGCGCACGTGCACCACTGTGTGCGCTCTTGCGGTCTATTACATAATATAAAATGTGAGTTAAAACATCAAAATTCCTCCAAAATAAATTATGTAAAACTAATGGCCATTTTAAATGCATTCAAAGGCCAACTCTTAACCTTGGCAGCCCGGCATAAAACTATGTTTCTATATAGGGGCCGCAATAAAGATTTATGAGCAAGTAGACCTGGGGTAGATTGAACAACTCTATAACAGCAGGAGCAGGTTTTCAAGAAAGTAGGGTCTGGCTCTTTTCTACAGTTCATGCGATACTTCCAATCCGCAACGGCACTGTATTCATAGTGGGTTTGTGTGGGTGGTACGTGAGACTTTCATGTACACAGACAAAATGCAATAAGGTGTCTTTATTTTCCCCTAAAGTCACGTGACTCACACCAAAACAGCTCAGGCAACATATATGAAATTTCACAGTTCAAATTAGCAAAAAAAACAAAATAAAAAAAAAACCCAAAAGGGACTGAGTCACACACACCGAAAACATGGCAGGATGAGCAACATGACTTATTGGAAAAGACAAAGGGTGGGGGTTAGGATTGTGCACAAATGATTGACAGGTGGAGAGGAGACAAAGTATGGCTTTCAAAGAGTCCCTCTGCTCCCCTTACTGAATTTTAAAGTTTTTACAGCTTGGCTCTCTCTCTTGCGTGCATATACACACAGAAGCATGTGTGTTGGGTTGGGTCCATCTGAGGACACTGTAGATGTGATGGGCTGGTGGTGCTGCCCATTGTCAACACATTTCATGGTACACTGACAGAGGGACGGAGGAAGAGAGGAAGAGAGGGAGAGAGGGAGAAGAAGAGAGAGGGAATTGAAAAGGCAGGACATCAGGGAGCTGAGGGAGATGAGTGTGCTGAGCCTGAGACTGGGAGAGGGGATGGAAGAAGTACAATGATGTAGGACCGCAAAATCGGAGAACAACCAAGGAATGTGAAAGGTGCATTGTGTGTGTGTGTGTGTGTGTGAGACAATGGAAGACAGAAAGAGAGAGAGGGTGTTTAAGGGAGTTTGGTTGTTTTTGGGTGCGTGTGTGTAATCTTACCGTGGGTTTCTTGCCCTCTTTGAGGACAGTCTTCCGACGCAAAACGCCCTGCAGCGTCACAGCCCCTGGGTACAGATGCACAGCCAGCTCCTCAGACTCAGCTGAGCTACAGAGGGACAGCAGAGAGAGAGCAAGATTAACACAGACACACACACACAAACAAACAGCAAGCCCAAATCCCAAAGAGTGAAGTGAAAGAACTGTGAAAGATTTTTTTTTATCAAGTTCAGGGCTTCCAAACTCAGCACGCTTTGCGCATTTGCACTCATTTACCTTTAGACTTTCTAATGCTAACGCAGTCTAAGGGGGGAAAAGGGAAATTATGTCACAAAAGCACTACCAAACACAGCTCATCGCTACTAACGGCACATGGAAATAGTTTGTCTGTGGCCTTGCCACCAAAAACAAAATAAATAAATATTTAATTGTTTGATGTGATTTGCTCAAGCACTTTAAGCGGTAAACGCACTAAGCCCCAGACTTTTCAATAAATGCACTACCAAGCATTTCTCACCAGCCAAACACATGTGAGCTAGCCTGGGAAAAAGAGTCCTGATCTGTGAGTGATTTCATTTCACTCTGAGGTTCAGTATGGCCACAAGGCCTATTTGCACCTCATTTCATTTGCTTAGATGGGGAACCAATCAAAAACAGGCCTTTTCCCCTGACACAATGGAGATGGGCTTAACACCCAAAACAACAATTAAGAAACAACCAACAGAGGTATTTTTACCCACATGATGACGTCTTGGGATACAGACCAAGCTCAATCTAAGACCCGATGTAACTGGTCTTCGAACGTCAGTCTACATGTGAGCCAAAGCTGTTGTTCTTCCACTGGTGGTATGGAAACAGGCTCCTTCTCCTGTCCATCTCTTCCTGCCTCTCTCTTTCCCTCTCTTAGGCTCTTACTCTGCTTCTCTCTTTTTCCCTTTTCTCTGTCTCTCTCTCTCTGGCACTCACTCTGCCACTCTCCCTCTCCCTTTCTCTCTGTCAGGCACTCAGCCAATTGGCCCAAGCCCAGAATTTTATTGCAGATAGGGGCCATGGATTTATACCAGTACAGCATGTCCTCCAAAACCACTCTCACTCACACACACACACACACACACACACACACACACACACACACACACACACACACACACACACACAGACCACTGAAATGAGACCAAAAAATCCAACCGAAGGGGACATTCATTGGGAGAGGCAAATAATACAGTTGTTGTACACATTGTTTCAAGGGGTGGATGTGCCATTTGAGCGGAGGAGAGAAAGAAAAAAGATCACCTTGAAGATACTCACTTGGATAATAGGCAGTAGAGTGCAAAATCAATAGAGCGAGATAGAGTTGGAGCAAGGAAAGAAAAAAAAAGAAAGAAAGAAAGAAAGAAAGAAAGAAAGAAAGAGAGAGAGAGAGAGAGAGAGAGACAGAGAGAGAGAGAACGCAAAAAAAGCAGGAATCTCTACTGGCAGGAAGGTCTGAGGTTAACAGCAAGCTGAAATTTGCAGCACTTGGGAAGACAAGATTTAAAATCACCGCCACCATCACTCAGGCTACTGTGATAGATTCAGGATCAGGGAGCCCCGACAGCCGATTATCACCCAGTGAAAACACACACACACACACAGCACGCTAGAGGCACTACAAACTGCAGCGTCCAACGGCATCCTCCACCCTTAACTCCACGCTGCCAAGAAACAGTTGCAGCTGGTGGGGTGAGAGGGGCACAGGAGGGTTGCGAAAGAGATTTTGGGTGGGTGGAAGGGCGAAGGGCGGTGTTTTTGGGGGGGGGGGGGCGGGGCTCACTCTGTACCTGCTGGGCTTGAGGACTCCTCTGCATGAAATGCGGGCCACTCGGGTGACTGGGCCCAGAGAGTGATAGAAGCGCGTCCTGTGGGGAGGAGGGGTTTCAGTGACAGGTGGGGGAAGTGGAAGAGGAAGTGGAGGAGGAGGAGGAGGAGGAGGAGGAGGAGGTGGTGGTGGAGGAGGGATAGGCAGGAGGTCAAAAGTCAATGAGGGAGGTCAGTGAAGAAACAATGAGGGAGAGAGCACAAGGGCCTGTCAGAATGTGTATGTTGGTATGAATATATGTGTGTGTGCGCATTTACTTAAGAAAGTACAGCACTATGTGCGTGTTTGAGAGTGTGTTGCTGTGTGTGTGTCTAATGATATAACTCAGCATGTGAATGTGTGTGTGTGTGTGTGTTTATGGGAGTTAAGGGGGCTCTTCAAATGGCATGTACACAGTAACCAAACTATAAGGAGAGCCATACTGCTGGGGTTCAATGTCCATGTAGTGATGTACTCGTACTGGATCTACCTTATTTACCCTGCCCTTGTGAGACCCCCAGGAGGACTGGGCTCTCATCCAAACCATGGTGTTAAGAACTAGAGTCTGACAGGGACATGGTGCTGAAGGTGTTTCTACAGTCTGAGCTTGCCTTACAGGGAGCGGTGATGGTCTCAATGCTAAACTGAGAGCGCTAATCATGACCATGACTTCGAAATGTAAAGCAGAGATTGCAGGGCTGCAGAGAAAATGCAGAGACGTCTGTCACTCAAGCTATGGGGAAGCAGCGTTGCTCAGCTTAAAACTGACAGAAAAGCAATGGAGGACATTCAGTAAATCATGTTAGATGCCCCCTCTCTGCTAGTGACAACTACTAGGTAAGGAATATATGCCTGTAGAGGGGTTTATGTGACAAATGAAATGCTAGAGAAACTCGTGATGAATAGCTTTGACTTTCACAAGGCTTTGCAACCTTGCGTGTGTGTGTGTGTGTGTGTGTGTGTGTGTGCATGTGTAAAAGGTCTCACCTTTCAAAGGCAGGCCAGGACATCTCTTCACTGAGTTCGGAGCCTTCGCTGCTTCCTGCACAGACAGCACAGCGGTAAGTGTTGCGTGTAAATGAGTGTGTGTGTGTGTGTGCGCAAGAGAGAGAAAGAGAAGAGCGTAAAAGACGTTGTCTGTTTTTACCCAGTGATATGCCGCTTGATAGCGTGGAGCTCTCTGCCTGGCCTCGAGTGGGCGTGTGGCTCTCAAGCACACTGTCGTCCAGCAGGTGTCGGGAGCCGGCGTTGGGAAAGGTGGCGCTCTTGAACTCCACCGTGTTCGTCTTGTGGATGAAGCTGCACCAAACCACAAACACCAACCACACAAACAGATGACATCACCCCACTGGGCAAATGGGGAAAAAACAACATTCACTACAAACTGGATACAAGTGATACTTTTGTGTCATTCACTGTCAAATAAACAGCAAACGCATTCCAAGAACCAAAGACTTGAAGGATGTTTACTTGAATTTGTTTCTTTTTGTGAATGTTAACACTACATAGTGTTGTTGTATCTTTCAGTCTCAATCTCAGTCTCAATTTGAAATGTTTCATGACCATCGTAAGCCATTTCGTCACGCCAGACCTCCTGTGTCATAACCCATTTGTGGTGTTTACCAAGATGAACATAATTACGGCAAGGGGTGGTTAGATGACTGGGAGAAAGGAGTCACAAAGCACTCTGATCCCAGGTCAGTAGAGACATCAAAAAGATGATCCAGTGACACAGCAGAGCCTCTGAGCCATGTCTGCCTGTCTCTCTCAGAGAGCCTTCCAGAAGGAACTTTCCACAGTACATGGGAGGAGCGACCATAGCCACAGCCGCAGGAGCAGCAGCCGTGCAGGGGATACCACTGCAACCTGGCTGCCTGCTCTGGGGACGTGACTCAGTGGGCTGGCTGTTTACGCCGCCAAGTAGTCCCTCCAGCAGCGAACATGACTCACAGGCAGCCGTTAACGTCCGACGTCGCTGCATGAACCTTGTAAAAACCATAGGGTGCGTGTGCGTGCGTGTGTGTGTGTGTGTGTGCACGCGCGCACATGTGTGTGTGTCTGTGTGAGAGTGAGTGACTGAGCGCAGCATTTGATGAGGGCTGTTTATGTTGCAGGCCAGTTGCTTAGTGAACAAAGGGGGGCTTTGAGAAGTGATCAATGATGAACAGATCGGCAGGAGGGCGGATGACTCACACAGCATGCTCACATTGTGTTGGCTGACTCGCACATCGCCATTAAATGGGAGCTGCGTTTCCCTCTTAGTCGATTTGTTTGCGCTGGGTCTTGAGCTACAATAGAGAACAGACTGTCTGCCGATTGACCCCTGAGGTATCGGCTGAATGAATTTCTGTGTCTCAATACCACCGCATTACTTTTTGATGGATCTATTTGTTTTTCG
>PYXC01001217.1:2450000-2510000 GCA_015244755.2 Tenualosa ilisha
GGGTTGGATGCTCTGGGGATTGGGAGCACAGCCAAGTGGGTTTTGACAGCGGTAGGCGCTGAAAGACGGGTCAAATGGGAACGTTCCTGACAAGAGCAGAGACTGCATGCTAATGGGGCTAACCTTGCAACACACACACAGACACACACACACACACACACACAGACACACACACACACACACACACACACACAGGCTCCCAAGCTGCAGTGGAGTGAGTCACAGAGACTTGTGGAAGCCACTGCAGTGGGAAGAGTGAAGAGGAACCAAACAAAGGGACCCAGAGTCCAGTTAGAGAAAATGGGGGAACAGAGAGAGAAAGACAAAGAGAGAGCCTTGTGCTGTCCTGCAACACCATCTGCCATCAAAGAGAGAAAACAGCTTCCCTTGACATCACGCAGGACCCTGCACTCTTGCTCTCTCGGCTTGCCTTTTCTCTCTCCTTCGCATTCTTTCTTTCTCTCCCCCTGTCCCTCACTCTTGCAGATGGGCTTTCTGAGGGATGTGAAACTTAAGGAGGAGTTGTACGAGTTTGTCTCTCTCTCTCTCTCTGCTGCTGGGACAGGATGGCTAGAATGACATCACAGGTGGGCTGGGCTGGACTGGGCCAAAAAAGAAACTGAGAAACGGGGAGGGGACATAAGGGAGGGAATAGAGAAAAAGAAAAGAGAGAGAAAATAAAAAAAAAAAAAAAAAAAAAAAAAAAACAGCCACCCGACTTCCACACCCTCTTCCTGAATCCTCTTACACCCACCCACCAACCCAGTCAGCCCCCTCCCCTCCCCTTTCCCTTCAACTCCCCATCCATGGTGAAAAACTTGAAGCTCTGCCGGCGAGAGCTCACTCAGCACGCAGGCAAGCCGCCGCTGGAGCTCCAGAACCATGCCCCAGCCCCTGAGCTGCTGAAGCCCACAGCAGAGAGCGCCTGTCTGGGCCGCAGGGCCTCAGGGATACAACGGCCCCTTGGAGGGGTGGAAGTGAAGAAGGGGGTGAGAGGTGATCCAAGCAGAGTCTAACCGAGCCACAAGACCAGGGGCTGCTCAAGCCTGGGGTGAAACAAGACATGAGAGTTAATCAGTGGAGCATCGAAGAGGAGAGAGACTGTTGGACTGAGAGATAGCCAGAGACCTTCTGTGGGCTGCCAAAGAAGCTGGACAGAAACGCCGGTTGGATACAAACCTGCACGTGTGAGCATCTTACCACGCTGGCACACCACTGCCACTAAGGTGCGTACCAGTACTGCTGCCAACTCCTGCAAACTTTCTGTGTGTCTTCCCTGGTTGTTCTGGTGGCCTTAGCTTTTTCACCCTCTCTCTCTCTCTCTTTCTCTCTCTCTCTCTCTCTCCTCTTGTGTCTTCTGTGTTTTGAGCAGCTGGAAAGGCTCCTAAATGAGGTTAGGATGTTCCATGCCTGAGTTAGCCCACACTGAAATATTTAGCTATGCTTTTTAAATTCTTTCTCTCTCTCTCTCCATTTTTTTTTTGCCTGTGTCTCGGAGCAACTCCAGATAGAAATCCGCATCCCAACATTCCAAAGCGCAAACACTACGGTCGCTGGGGCACTCCTGAATGCCTCTTGTTGGATTATCTCCCCCCTTCACCCCGTCCATCCGGAGTCAACGGACAGAGAAAACTAGGGCAAGATCAAAGGCAAAAACTAGAGAGACACACAGAGACAGAATATCAGAGTTTTCCTCTCCATGTTTATAGTTTTCATCTCTTTTTTTTTCCCCCCTCTCGTTCTCCCTCACCCCTCTTCCCCTTCTTTTCTCCTTTGGGGCAAACTAGAGGGATAGGAGATGGGAGAGATTTGGAGAATGTAGCTAGGGGTCAGGGCATGGAAAGGGGTCTAATGCCGCTGGAATCTGCCTGTGTTTATTTGTTTGAATAAGCCACCGGGCTGAGGGCGCATTTGGCAACACGCTGCCTGTTCTCTTGTGCCGTTGTTGTGGGGCCCAAGACTGGCCGTGTGCGTGTGTTACAGAAATTGAGAGAGAGTGTATGTGTGTGCATATATGTGTGTCCATAGAGGACCACTTGTGTCCTCTGCACACACAGAATAGGGGGTCCATTCATACCGAAAGGCGCTTGTCTGAATAGAAAAAACAAACTCCGAAAGACACAAGGTCACTTTAAGCGTTAAAGGCTTCCTGATGGGTGCTGTGTCCCCGGCACGGACACCCGATATGAGACCTCCAGTCGTGACAGTGAGGGCTTTGAGTGTCGGCTAATGCCAGTGTGGCGAGCCTATGGCACCACTACCACCACCACCACCACCACTTGCGATGACTCACAGTTAAAAGCCTTTCACCGCCATTCTCCCGCTTTGGACCGAGGGCAACCAATGGTGGCCAGGCAGGCGATGCACTTGCCTGTCAATACCTGCTGGGTACCTGGCAGAGGTGGGCACTTACCTGTCAATACCTGCTGGGCACCTAGCAGAGGTGGGCAGGGATGCAGAGGCAGAGAGAGTGGGTAGGGAGGTGCATACGGAGTAAAGCAGCTACCGATGAAAACAAAGTAGTAATGACAAGGAGAGAGAAGGAGAGAGAAAAAGAGAGAAAAAAAGAAAGAGAAAAACTGATCGAGAAACAGACTGCATGAGCTCAGAGGGGAAGCATCACATCCCACGAGTTCACACGCTGCACTCACACATGCGGTTTTAATGAGCGCTAATGAACACAACCAAAGAGAGAGAGCGAGTCCAGCGGCGAGGTTCAAAGCAGGAGAGCGGAGGGTCACCAGAAGTTTTCTGTGTCTCTCTCTCAGGGCTCTTGTGTACAAACATGCTGCAGCCATGAGACACTTCCCTAAATGGGTTAGCTACTGGCTGTTCCTGAATCTAGAACATTCCGTGCTAGAGCATTTGGCAAACCAATGACCAACAGCACCTGTGTTAAGACTCAAAAAGCAACAACAAAGCGGCGGGCCAATCTGGCATTGCAACACGGAAGGAGAGCGATTTCGGTCAATTATCTCAAGTGGTGCCAGTTACACAAGCCCTCAGAGGAGTCCTCTGCCTCATTAGAATTGTTGCGTAACGAAAACTCAAGGCCAGTTAACTTGACTAATTGTTCAGATAAGTCTGTAGCACAAAGAGATTGTGGTGGTGGTTGTGGAGACGGTGGGCTACTGTATAGGATGTTACAAATAGGAGTCCAATCTTAACATTAAGCTATATTGCTAAAGAATGTATAGAATAAGTAAATTAAAAACAATCTTCCCAGAAAAAACAATGGTTGGTCTAAATGGTGACTGAAAAATCACCAATATGCAAGTGAACCTGTTGACAAAAGAATGTTCAACAGTGCTGAAATTTTAAAGCCATGGAGGAAGCCAGTCAGTTTGAGGGAGAGAATCAAAACGGTGGGATGGAGGGAGGTGAGGAGAGCAGTGTGTCAGGGAAGCTCCCTGGGCTGTTCTGAAATTGACGGGATCGGCTCAAACGCAGCTGCAGCTGGAACACAGTTGAGGCTCAGAGTGAAAACTCTCTCCGCTCAAAGGAGAAACAGCCTGCTGCAGACACCTAATCAGAAACCACGGGTGTGCACCTCTATCTACTCATCACGTCCCAGCCAGCTAGGCCAGTCTCTAATATATTACTGGGACCTTGGTTTGGAAAAGTAGTCCCTAGTCACAGCACTAATATTTGGCTCTCTCACACACAGAGTGTGAGCAAGGAGGGAGAGAGAGAGAGAGAAAGAGAGAGAGAGAGGAGGGATAGAGAGAGAGGAGGGATAGAGGGAGAGGAGAGAAAGTAAAAAATGTGTGAATGAATAAATGCGATCCGTATTAATGTGAGCAGCTGGGAGAGTGGCAAATGCGGATTTTCCAGTGGGGTGCAAAGACAAGGACAGACGTGCTGTTACCTTGGTAACTGCTATGTTTGGGGATAGAAACATACTTGCCTTTAGCTGCCAGTACACAAACAAATGTGTAGACAGACACACACAGACACACACACACAAAAACAGTTATATACACACAGTTTTCGCGACTCATAGGTTAAACTTCCACACAACCGCTGGCGGTCCCTATGACCGCAGCCACAACATGGAACACACACATGTCTGCCAGCATATAAACACACACAGACCTTTGTCCAGGCTCCTCAATAGACCACAGGAAGTTTACCGAGCGCGATACACACACTGAAACCCACACACACACACACACACAATGCCTGAATACATTGGTACTGAACTTGCCTCCTTATTTGCCCCTCAGTCACTTTGGGACCCAATTTTCATCCTTTTTACAAATCCTTAACACAGACTCCTCAATCTCCATAAACTTGAGCCGTTACGCCTGCCGAGCCAGAGGTGGAAATTCCCCTGACCCGTGAAGGATGTACACACACATATAGCCAACAGCGTTTGTAGACTCACGTGCCCTTACTTCTCATTCATATCAGCGATGGGTAGCTAATACCGGACATGGCCGACAAGAAAGGATCTACTCTGCTTATTCAAGGGGTGTTTAGACTCAAACTAAATAATGAGACAGATAAATAAATCCGTGACCCGGCTCGCTTTCGTCCTCTGCCATTGCTGCAGCTCAATTGGAACCATGTGGGCCAATCACTCCGGTAGCACAGCAGTGAGCGCCACTCAGAGCGAGGGTGGGGGAGAGTGAGGAAGGTGGAGAGGAGAGGGAGAGCATGGAGGTGGAGGTAGGGGTGGAGGTGGACCTGGCGCTGGCTGAGAGGGCCACAGGTTTAGGCAACTAACCCTCCCGAAAGAGGTTCCAACTTATTATGGCTTTGGCAGCTAGTTTGGGGCGGGGGGGGCTGGACTGTTGCCGTGATTTACAGCAGCAAGCAGAATTTTGAGTGGCTGATGCTACCCAGAACCACTGAACTTCTCCATTAAGTCCCCCCCTCCCCAAACACACACACACTCTAGCTCCCCATTACGGCCGGCCACAAGAAGCTCAGGCAGGCCAGCCGGACGCCCTGCGCGACGCTGTTCCGCTCAGCCATCTGCAACAGTTCCACTCCCCACCCAGGCCTGTAATTTCATCAATTTGATCCACAGGGGAAAGGGGTAGATGGGAGTTAGAGGGGCTGAGAGAGAGAGAGAGAGAGAGAGAAAAGAGAGAAAGAGGAAAAGAGAGAGGGAGAGAAAGGGAACCCTACAATAAATAACAGATGAAAGTTGGGGAGAGAAATGGGGCAAAGCCGTGCGAGGTCTCTGGGTTTCACACAGGAGGAAGCAGATTCTAATTGAGTTTCAGAGGTGGAGAGACACAGAGAAAGGAGTGTGTATGTGTGTGTGTGCATGTGTATGTGTGTGTGTGCATGTGTATGTGTGTGTGCATGTGTATGTGTGTGTGTGCATGTGTATGTGTGTGTTGGGGGGAGGGGGGGGGCTAGGGGAAACATTACCTTGAGCTGAGACTGCAAAAAGTTCTGACAGTAAACAGATGTGGGGCCATAGCCATGATTTAATTAATAACACCAACTACTATCTGCAAAATGTAAAGGCTAAGGATTCCTCAGTGACGGGCCGGCTTTGTCATCAGTATGCACATGTGAGAGTTAAAGAGAGTGCGTGTGAAAATGAATTCATATCTTGTGTATTCTCATCCAGTAGCTCTTTGCTAAGGAGCTAATTAATTTTCTTCCTCTCTTCACACACACACACACACACACTGAATAGTGCTGCACTGCATGTAATATTGAGTATATTGTGTGGGCATCAGTTTAATGTATAGCTGATGTGGGCTAACAGAGAGAAAAAAGAGAGAGAGAGAGAGAGAGAGACAGAAAGAAAGAAAGAGAGAGAGAGCGAGATGTTACACCCAACACAGTTCACAGACAGACAGACAGACAGACAGACAGACACTCTCACTCTTCCTCTCCCTAGGATTAGTTGGGAAGTTCATTTGGAGCCAGAAACAGATTTACTTCAGAGCCGGTGTCAAAAAAAAGGGAAAAAAAAAAATAAGAAAAGAAAGTTGTTCAACTCAGTAGTTTCTGTAAGTTTTCCTCAACACCACCGTTCCTGACACTAAACCCAAGCAAAAGAAGATGCTTATCTTCCAATACTTTAATTACTTCCAATAATTAGTCTCTCTCTCTCTTTCTACCCCTCCCTCCCTGCCCTTGTGCTGTGCACAGTTAAGACCACTCTGAAGAACACCAATTATTCCGCCTCAAGTGCTTGTTTGGTCCACCTAATAAATCCTCCCATTCACTCTAGCCTGCCTCGCCTTGCGCTGCCAACTCCGCCAACTTCAATTTCCCCTGGCGCGCCTGTCCTGGAGAAAAGGGGACGGCCGATACCCTATCCCACATCAATTGTAGATCACTCAGAGGCCATGACCTCATAACTTCTCTGCTCTCTTTCTCTGCTGCCCTTGTTCTCCCTCCTGCCTCTCTCTGTACTCTAATTATGTCATAGCCGCCCCCCCCCGGCCAGAAAACCCTCTGATTGAACAAGAGAGTTCAGTGTCAAGCTTCCTGCCTTTTTGATCTTTGATCCCCGTCTGGACTATTGTGCAGTGTTCTTAATTGCTAACATGTTGTACTTGAGTGTGTTTGTGTGGACATAAGCACACATGTGTGTGGGAGTGTGTGTGTGTGTGTGGGTGGGTGTGCATGTGCGTCTGTATGTCTCTTTCTTGGGAGTGGTACAGCCAACATAAAAAGCAGCGGCAAAAGATGAGACCGCTGGCTGCCTTGGTGGTTGGCGTGGACGGCAGGGTCTGAGGTCTGCTCTGCTGCTGAACAGTAGGGGCTTTGATTTCACATTAAACCATCTATGCTCAAAGACAGCCTGTTTATTACTGCAAAGTTATACCGAACAAAACTCTGACATGTCCAGCCGCAACACGAGACATCTCTGCTCCGCTCCCCTTGCCGTCTCTCTCTCTGTCTCTCCTCCCTTTCTCTCACTTATCCTTCAGATTGATGGATGCGTTTGGTGTGTCTGTATGCATGAACATGTCAGTGTGTACTGGCCCGGGCTACTTGGACCAGCCTTGGGAAAGTCTGATGACCAGATGTGGGAAGTACTGATATTTTTAAAGGCTGGGAAATACATTGGCCTTCAGGGCCAAAAAACCCCAAAACAACAACAAAAAAAAACAAAACAAGGAATATATATATTTTTTTAGCTTAAAATCATCTCAGCTCTTCCTCTATTCCTTCCATTCTTCCCTCCTTCACATTCCAATACAATAAATGCAATGCAATGCAATGAATGCAGACATGGGTCCAATGTGGTATCTTCACAGTCTTGGGTACTACTGAGTGAAGAGGACCTCCAGACAACAAGAGCACTTACACAAAAGGGCACCTTTTTTTAACATAATTTGACTGTCTACTCTGCCTTCAGCAACACTCATCTTTAAAGCTTCCCTTTGAAATGGTTGCCACACACCAAACCTCAGCTGTCTGTGTGCTGACGCTTTTGGTTCATCACCATATGTTGGAGAGAAAATAAATTGGCGAAGGGATGCTGGTGGGAATGGATGGGCTGTCATTTTTCCATTGCTGGTCTGTCACAGGGCTACTTAGATCTTGGGTTGCTGCAGTTGTGAGTGTTGTGAGAGATGTGTGCGTGTGGTCTGCAATAAGCTATTTCACAAAGAGCAACCCCCCCCCCTAAAAAAAACTCAGCTTTTGAAGGGTTGTTTAAATTGGAAAGCTGCAGCCGATGTTTTGTTGCTAGTCATGGCAATCGCTCCTTTCTTTCGGAAAAGACCATGAACTCCGTGTTCTCTCTCTTTCACTGTCTTTCTTATTCTTTCTCTTTCCATTCTCTCTCTCTCTCTCTCTCACTGCTGTCAGGTTCACTTTAACAGTAAACCCCATTTCATAATAAAACCCAGTTTTCCATGAAAACACACACACACACACACACACAGTTAAGTGCCCTACAGGGGGAAAAAAAAAGATAGGAATGAGTGTGAATAACCAAAACATACTCGTGCGCACACACGCACACACAAAATCACACGTGAATCCCAGCATTTGTGAGGCAGTCACAGCAGTGGCATGCCAAACCGCATCTAAAACTGGAGGCAGGCTCTGGGCCGCTCTGGCCCCCGAGAGAGGGACCAGAATGATGCAGAGCGGTGCTATGAGCTCATACAGAGGCACAGCGGATGCCAGCACTGCCAGGAGCGAAGGCAGGCCCTGGCACTCGTCACCTCGATGATGCCAGGCCTGGTTTGAGGAAGGGGGTGGCATCGGTGGGTTGTGGTAGGAGTGTCATCGGTGGTTGTTGCACCGGCACCGCGCCAGGTGGAGTCATAGAACCGGAGCAGGACAGAGAGTGATGAGGTGATGACGGCAAAAGCAAACAACAACCAAACCCAAATCCTTTTTTTTTTTTTTGGAAAAGTTCCTCCAAGTTTCACGTTTCACCAGCACAACACAAGTCTTTCTAGGCTGTGATGGTGGAACTTCACACTTCCCAAGTGATATAAACTTTAAAGGGTGGCTTAAAGGAGAGCCATGAGGAATGGCTCTGTAAAGTTCTCTGCTTGAGTTATGGCATATGACACCACAGGGTGGGGGTGGACATGGCCTGATTTACGGGACTGATGAGGGGGAAGACGGAGTTGTCCAATAATAACCGCACTACAGTTATGTGTGTGCAAGTCTGAGACAGAGAAAGTGAAAGAGGTTGAAACAGAGAGAGAGGGTGAAAGTGAGAAAAAGAGAGAATGAGAACTTGAGATTGCGTGTTGGAATAACACATCAGTACAAGCACACTGGGCTAAAGGCAGACTTACACTGCAGTCCGTTATGCACACTGGGCTAAAGGCAGACTTACATTGCAGTCTGTTATTAATAACCATTACAGGCATAGGCACCCCTAGATGTGTGATTTTCTGAAGACAAACGTAACCGCTTTTCCTATTTTGATAACCATGGAGAAAAGAGCAGGGATATTTCTTGTCTTACTTTTCCCCCTCCTGGGCCCTCAATTCATTAACTCCACAGCAAAGCCTGCACTAATTTCCCCCTGGCGTACTCTGACTGGGGGACATCTGTTCAGGATACACAAGGCGTCCGTCTTTTGCGCTAGCCAAAACCATTCACTTCTCACTTCTTTCTGTCTCACTCTGTCCACACCACCCCCCGGCTCACCACCCTTCCCACCCCTATCCCCCAATTGGCCTCAAAAAGCTGTTGCAAAAAACAACAACTCGAGTCCAGCACTTGTTTGACACTGCCCCAACACCCGTAATTTCCATTGGATTTGCTGTCAGGGTAAATTAGGCAGAGGCTCCCGAGTCTTGGTTGCAGGAGGCCAGGGTCTATGGCATTACATCAGTACCTATCAGTGAGCTGGATGCTTGGACTTGGAGTTTCGTCTTTCCCATGAAGTCGATTGTAGGCCAGGCCGTCGTGTTCATCTGGTCGGGCCAAACGGATTATTTTGTTTCTGACCCACTTATGCAGCTTCCAGTTCTTCTGAAATGTCCTCATCTACTCTGATTCCCCCTGGCTTGCGTGCACCGACAAACCCTCCACCCTAGACCTCTCTTCCTCCCCTCCATCCCCAAATCCTTCTGAGCTCACCCAGTTTAGTCACTCTTCTCCGGTTGCTCTGCTTAAATATGCTCTTCTATGAGTCTGTGTGAACTTATATGTACATTACATATGCAAAGAGATGACAAGTGTGTATGTGTGTGTGTGTGTAAAGCAATGGGCTTCTTATAGGGCTTCTTTCACACAGCGTATGACAAAACTGTCTTTGACACTTTGACACAATGCATAAAGCACGGCCAAATAAGATGCTGGGACCGGATGAACAGCATGAAACATATGAGCTGAGTCAGTAATGGAAAAAAAAGGAAAAACAAATAGAGAGTGATAAGAGGCTTTAAGTCTATGGGGGGGGGGGCGACAAAGAAATGCATGGAAAACTCCCTGAAATAAAGGCAGACTGACAGGCAAAAGGGCTTGATGAGAAGAGGGAGAAGAAGGAACCACTTGACTAAAACTGAAGGGCTACTCAGGGGTGAGTCACTTATCAGCTTCCTCTCAAAGTTTCTAATTTCCCCCGAGCCTTTAAAAACAGTCTCTCCTGCACTCTCTCTTCCTCAGACTGGAGGAGAGAGAAAGGCATGATGGGCCAGTGACGGCTCAGCCGGCAAGAGGTTCCTGTTAGGCATTAGCTGTGAGCTTTTCTCTTTCACGTGTCTCTTGGTGTGTGTGTGTGTGTGTGTGTGTGTGTGTGTGTGTGTGTGTGTGTGTGTGTGTGTGTGTGTGCATGCAAAAAATGGTGCACGCAGAAGTGTGTGTTTGTGTGTGTAAGTGGAGGGTTCACCAGGGTGCCTGCGTACGTGCACGCATGCCTGACCTCAAAGTCAAAACCTGGAATGCCTTTCATGTGAACCTCCGCAGAAGAGCCTGTGCTTTCAATTCCACTGTGTGCCCCAGAGGATATACGGATCAGGACGTGCAGAGAGAGCCAGACTCGAGACGAAACACGGGAGGGACAGGGGAAAGGCACTGAGGGAGAAAATGTGTACTCTTCATGTACGTGGCTTCCAAATGAAGTGGTGGAGAGGGCCAGAGAAGAAGGGATAAAAAAAAAAAAAAAAAACAACTTGTAGGAGAAAAGAGGAGGAAGAGAATGAAAGATTAAGAGCGGAAGGGGATAGCAAACAAGGGATGGAAGGGAAGGGAATATTGAGGAAAGTCAGTGAGAGATTAATACAAGCAACCAGACGCTGTCTGCATGTGGCTTCCTGAAGTCTATGGTAAAGTCATCAAGGAAAGTGGAGGTCACTGAGGATACAGAACAGAACATTACCTTCACTCATAAGGATGGTCACATGGCCTTCGGGCCAGTGAATTTACTTCACCCAAACATAATCATTAAAAAATGAAAAGCAACTGAATCAGTAGCAGCCATCAACAACATTACAATTTTGAGAGGAAAATTTTGTTAAATAAGTCAGCGCACACGTAATGTTTCATGACAGCAGCTGTGTTAAATCAATCAGGTGGGAGTACACCAACTATCTGTTTCAATGAAAGCGGACAGGTAATTAGCAGTCAATTCTTTGCTCCGCTTGGCTCTTGAGGACAAATTGGAGAAGTCATCATATATGCAAGCAGAACATCCAGGCCATTCCTCCAGAGCCAAGCTGACGAAGGAGAGGAGACACAGAGCCCCAGTTTCGCTCCTTGGTTGCTTGAGCCTGGAGACTGATCTAGTTTTTGGAGGGATGTTGAAGCCAACACTAGGATGGCAAGAGACTGGTATTCCTGTGTGTGTGTGTGTGTGTGTGTGTGTGTGTGTGTGTGTGTGTGTGTGTAGAGATGTGGTGGTGGCCTTGGCTGAGTGGACACACACAAAGCAGTGTGAAAAAAATGGGGTATGGGTGATGAGAGAGACAGCGGTGGTAGTGGTGGCTGGGGGAGGGGTGAGTTGAAGGGGTGACACTGCTGTGCTTCCCCTGCTGATGAGAAACAGACTCTGCAGGAGGAGAAAGGTGATACTGAGATTAGAACAGGCTATGGGAGAGAGGGAGAGAGAGAGAAAGAGAAAGAGAGAGGGAGAGAGAAAGAGAGAGAGATGGAGATGGATAAACAGAAGAGAGAATAAGTACAGCCTCGACATTCCACCTTTTCACCCCAGAGCAAATTGGGATGCCAGAAACCAAGCCCAATGCCTCTGAAGGTGCAAATCATCTCTGGCTGCTGAGCCTTTGAGCTGAGCAGAGAGGATTGTGGGGTACACGGGTCACAGACTTTTTGTTTAACTGAGGTGTCTGAGCAGAGACACCCCAGTCCAGCCAGGCTTAAGAGTGTGTGTTCTTGTGTGACACAGAGAGAGTCAGTAACAGAGGGCAAAGATGGAGATTGGGATGGTGTGTGATGGAGTGCAGCAGACACAAGCTTCCTGTTTACGCACAAGCCACTCTCACATCATTCATCACATGTGACCTGTTAAAGCAGTACCACACAACTCTCAACACACCATTCATCACATTCAGCCCAGCTTATCCCAGATTGTTTATTTCCCAGAAAGTAGAAGTCATCCAGAAAGAGAGAGAGTCCATTGAACCATTCCATGTGTTAATCACAGATAAGCGTGAATGGCGTGTTTTTGGCACCCTTATCTTGAGGTTAAATCTTCCTATACTTTGTCTCCGAATAACACCACAGCTTCTCTCTGTGGTGGGTCATCACCATGAGTGTTTTTTTAAAGCATTCTTTCACCAGAGCCAGAGAGCAGTAATCATCATCCTTTTTTGTTAACTCGAGGTTTGTCTTTGTTTCCCTCCCTCCCAGGAAAAGCACTTGGCAGCACTTGCCAGGAGAGAGAGAAAACAGGAGGGGACGTGCAGGGACTAAAAGGGAAGAAGAGTCGAGAAGAGAGGAATCGGTCATGAGACGAGGGGTGACGTGGTGCTTCTGTGTCGCACTCTGTCTGTCCGCCTGGGGCTTCACCCAAGCCAGCCGTTCGGGCCAGCACCCGTTGCAGACGGCACGGCGGCAGCGGAGAGCAACCAGCAATGACGATGCCAACAAGAAGTGCAGTTACACCTTCCTCGTGCCGCAGCAGCGGATCACGGGGCCCATCTGTGCCAGTGCCACGGGACCCGAGCCAGACAAGGACCGCGTGACGCGCATCGACATCTCGGACCTGCGCGAGGTGCTCAACAAGCAGCGGCGCGAGATTGAGACGTTGCAGCTGGTGGTGGACGTGGACGGCAACCTGGTGAACGAGATGAAGCTGCTGCGTAAGGAGAGCCGCAACATGAACTCGCGCGTCACACAACTCTACATGCAGCTGCTGCACGAGATCATCCGCAAGCGCGACAACTCGCTGGAGCTGGCGCTGCTCGAGAACCGCGTGCTGAACGCCACGTCTGAGATGCTGCGGCTGGCCTCGCGATACCGCGAGCTGGAGGCACGCTTCGGACAGCTGGCCGGCGTCGTTAACAACCAGTCGGCGCTGATCGCAGCACTGGAGGACCGTTGCCTGCAGGCCTACGGCGGGCGCCACGACCTGCCCGCTGTGCCGCCACTGGTGCAGGTGGTGCCCGAGAGCATCCCGGCTAACAGCGGCCGCTTCACTAACGAGATCCCGCGTGTCCACAACCGCGCAATGCCCCGAGGATCACGCATGGAAGCGCCTCCCACGGTCAGTCCTATAGGAGTGCCACCACCCACTCTCAGCACTGAAGGTAAGGCATGGGGATAAGGGATAGAAACAGAACACAAGGTTTAATTAATACAGTACAACTGTGTTGAGTGGTAATGAGACATAGCAACCCCAAAGCTATCATTTCAGAACAATCGCTGTTGAATGGTCAAAACACAGCTAGGGCTGTTGAAATATAGAGCTGCTGAAGCTTCAAACAGCATGGTTAGGAGTGTTCACACCAGGCAACACAACAGCTACCAACACCGGACAAAATGGAGCAATATATAATATGCTCAGCAGCAGGAATCTACCAACCTTCACAATCATCTTCAAAGATGTTAGCAATAAAAAGATATAGAAAAGACTCAAGAGTCAACAATATAGAGTCAACAAACTTCTACTCGGGTAAGGAAGGGGCAAGGCATTGGAGGAGATAGACTTCTCTCTCCCTCTCTTCTGTCAAGGCCCTATACTACACGGCATCTGATCTGCGTAATGTCTTAAGGCGCCCTAATTGATGAGTCATTCCAGGTCCTGGCACCAGCAGAGGAGAGAGAATGTGGCTCAAACATTCCTACACTCAGACTTCTCTGTTCCTCTTCATCCATCTCTCCCTTCCTCCTTTACTCTTTTGCTCTGTATTCCTCTTTTCTGTGCCAGAGGCAGGGTCTCAGGCAGGAGAGAGAGAGAGAGAGAGAGAGAGAGAGAGAGAGCGAACGAGATCTGCCCTTGACATACTCAGATATATGGCAGGGATTAGGTCTGCCAGGGTCTGCGGTTCATCACCTGGCGAGAATGAAGAAAAGGGTAGAGTGAATGAGGGAGAGCGTGTGTATGTGGGATAAGTGAGTTGAGAGAAGGGGGGGGGGAATAAGACAAAAAGGGAAGGAAAAGAGGGTGGCCAATCTACAGTCCATTACTTGCAGCAATGGCCATAACAGTGCTTTTTAAAAAAAAAAAATGGAAAAGGAGCGAGATTGGCAATGGAGAGAGAGAGGTCAGTTACGGAGAGATGAAGAGAGATGGATGGAGAGAGATCATTGGAGAAGGGCCCAGAACTCTATGTGCGTATGTGAGTGCACTTTCGAAAATAGCAAAAACATAATCTACTGATATCTGGAAGTGATGTAGTTGACAAAGAACACACATTAAGCAACAAAATGCACTCTCCAGCTACTCACTAGCCAAGTCACTCATTTCCAGGACACACACACAAAGACAGACAGACACAAAAACACACACACACACACACACACACACACACACACACAGAAACACACACACGGCAACAATCAAAATAGTCCGCAGTCAGTCATCTTAGCATGAAATCAATTTCCAAGGCTGTAAAGCCTTCTGGGAAGAATTGTCCACAAAATAAGTTAGCGAGATGTTGTGTCTGCAAGTGATAGCAGGCCTCAGTATCACAGCAGGAATGTTGGGAGGGTGTGCTGGACCAAGTTAAAAAAATATGAATATGTAATCTCTGGCAATACTTATAGGACGTCATTAGGACAAACTAAATAGACAGAGTCAACTTTTTGGCTGGCAGTCCAGTGCACTGGCTGGAGAGAGACTTAGGTTCTAAGAGAACAAACAGCAGCTGGAAAGCTTGGATAGGATTCATGCCTAAAGCCTTGCCTCTTACAGTAAACCCACATACCACCCTCCCATTGTTACACTAGGAAGCATCCACGTACTATCTCAAACTTGTCTGCCATCTGCAATCAGTTTCCTACACAACCTTACACACACAGACATACAAAATACACTGAGGAAGACCTAACCCAGACCAAAATCAATCCACAGCTAAACCCATCCCTGTTGATAAAAGGAGCTGAAATGTTTGTCTGACTGATGGATCTTAGTAGGGAGCAACTGGACGAGAGCCCTGACAGGGGCTTTCTCTCGCACTTCCTCTGATGAGAGCAGAGTATGGTTGCCTTTCTTTGCTGAAGGACCCTGCTCACATACAGTATATATATATATATATATACATACATATACACACACACAACTCATACGGACCTGCCTGGCATGGTTCCAAAGCTCCGCCATGCATCAGTCGTCTGGAGATGATCCAGACTTTCATGCTGATTCTGCCTGAACCACATCACTCGCAGCAGTGTGGAATATTTCCTGCTAAGCCTCCTCTTCTTCGAACAGGGCTGATATTGTGCAATGGCCGAGTTGAAAGGAAGGAGAGCTTGAGAGACCACAAGGTTTAGGGAGAGAAAAAGAAAAAGGAAAAAAAAGAAGGAAAATGGAAGGAGAGGATGGGCTTTAGGGATGGGGGTTAAACTTTCTGCCCACCCTCTGTTAGGGAGATTTGACCAAAGAAGAAAAGGATGGATACCAGGGTGAGGGTGTAGCCCGTGGACATGATCCAAGTCAAAGCTGAATTAGCGCTAACAGCAAAGACAGCCGGGCGCTAAAGAAAACAGTCAAATTAAAGGTTTCTCTAGGTTTTCATCTGTGTGTGCACTCTCTTAGTCTTTTTCATAATTATCACGTCTACAATCTAACTAAAGCAGACAGTTCATGGCGTCTTGGTCTCTGTGCGTGTGTATGGTAGGGGTGAAAGCTTTCTCTCTGTGTTTGTCATGGCCTAATCATAGACCTTGATTAGAAGTTGGGACATGGATCACCAAATTTCAGGAAACTCAATACCTTCCACTCTAATTCCACTCTCACAGGAACTCCTGACACTTTCCGACAGTCCCAGCCCAAGAAAAATAGAAGCAAGAACAAAAAAACAAAACAAAAACAAAGACAGAGATGGATAAAGATAAATAAAAAATGAAAATGAAGGAAGAAAAAAAGAAATTAAGTCTGTTTCATCTCCTGCTGCGAGATTGGAGGGATTCAAATATCATTTGTCTCTTAGTCCTCCTCTCGGCTGAGCACCAAACCAAAAATCCGTCTTCGGTTACTCTCAAGCTCTTTCCTTTGACCACACAGACCAACCTTGGTTGCTTCTGGTCTACCTAAACACACGCTGAGGCTCGCTGAGGATTAAAGTTGTTCCTCAGCCTGGCAGATCAGCCCCTGTGGTGTGTTTTTACGTCTGTTGGGTCGATGACGGATACTACTAGCCCCTGATGCAGCCAGTGCTGCAGCAGCACATGTGCAAATTAAGACAAATCACTACGACAAATAGGAACTGAGAGCGTCAGGGTTTCAGGTGGTGCTGCTGGGTAGACCACAGGAAGGGGTCTAATACCAGCTGAGAGAACTATCTCTTGTCCCCTTACCTCCAGTTCCACATCTAGGCCTACACAAAGGCTTACTTCACAGGAGTGTCCCCTTCAGCTTCTAAATGCCTTCCAAGTGAGCGGCTACTCTGGGTGACCTCACTTTGAGGGTCGCTGTTAGCGCAGGAGGGGGCTTCTTGGGATACACCCACATCCTGGCCACCTCAGTGACTCCAGTAGGGCTCATTTGGCAGGAGCCAACACATACAACCCCCTCCCTCTCTTCCTACCTCACACACACACTTCATCCCACTCCACAGCATGGTTCTCAATTCCAGGACCAGATTATCATCTTCACAAGGGAGGGCTGACAGGCATGCTCACTGGCAGCCTTACAGCAGAGCTGGGCTCAGGATCTAGAGTGGGTACTTATGGCTAGGCAGACATATTTGACTGTGACTAAATGGAAGGTTACTGCAGAGTTAGTGCCAGCATACACTAATGCAAAGGTGTTTTTTGCCATCTAGCTTTCCACTTGGAGCCAATATGAAATGTCACTTGAAGTGCAACAGTACTAAATGTATGCAAATGGTTTTCCAGACAGCCATTAGATGTGACCTTAGAAATTATGGGGGACCTTAAATAATAGCCCTAGAGACACTCCTGGTGTCCAAGAGAAATGTCCTCACTTTCAATTTCACTTTGAAGCTTTGGACAGGTACTTAGCACGGAAGCTCCTGCCAACTTTCACCTGGCTGGGAAAAAGAACTTAGAAGGAGAGTGAAACCTCACGTGGAGGATGAGCATTTTTCTTTCTTTCTTTTTTTTGCTTAGCCACTGTTAGTCAGCCTGTCACAGGTCACCCATAGGCCAACTCAACCAGGAAAAACCTGCAAGCCAGATGAGTTCAGTCCACAAGGTCAGCCCCTAGAGGGCCATGTAATTCAGGAACACTTCAAAAAGTTTCAACTGACTTTATGCAACCTTCTGACAGTCTCAAACGCTGTGTGTCACCACCATCACCACCACCACCATCACCATCACCATCACATCATTTTGGAAGTAGGCGGTTGAATGTAGGTATTTGGTTGATGTTTCTATCCTTCCATCACCTCATCCTTCCTCTCTCTATTTTTTTTGTCTTTCAGGGCCATTCAAGGACTGCTACCAGGTACGTCAGGCAGGCCACAAGGCCAGTGGGATGTACCTACTGAAGACTGAGGGCAGCGACCGGTTAATCCAAGTGTGGTGTGAGCATGGTCTGGACAACGGAGGGTGGACCGTCTTCCAGAGGAGAAAAGACGGCTCTGTGAATTTCTTCAGGAACTGGGAGAACTACAAGGTAACAAAGTCAAAGGAATGGATAGAGAGTCCCTAACCACTTAGTAGAATTTGAAATGGAAAACTCTTGGATAGTTTTGGTTGTCTGGATTGTTCAGAAGCAGTAGAGCGTACAGTCCCCCAGAGATAGAAGAAATTATTTGTTTGCATGTTGCTTGCCCACTAGGCTGGCTCATGTAGATTCTCCTAAGCCATCAGCCTCATCATCTGGCTTCCCCTCCTCCAATCTGCTTGGCATGTTGAGACTAATGTTAATCAGCCTTTTTGTTCTAATGAGGGCCTATCTGAGCGATCGCTGTAAACATCCTGTATGGCACCAAGGGCTATTTCAGGAAAGCCTCGGACTTCAGGCTCAATCCTAATGTCTTCAGTTACATAACCCTGCCCTGTCAGCACATCCTGAAGCACTTTCACAGAGGTTTCTTTCCAACTTCAGAGAAAACCACAAATGCAGCGGGACCACTGAGATCGCCCAGAAACCATAAACCGCCAAGCACTAGGGCTCCCCGAAACTGGATCGGTCTCAGGGGTGTGTGGGGGTGAGGGAGACGGGGCTGCTCTCTGGTATGAGAAGAGATGAAGTGGGAAGAGCGACACACCAGAAACTGGTGTCAGCCACCCTTACATAGATCTTCTCCACCCTTCAAAGGACCTGCGTCAATGTGTATATATGCACGTGGTGTGGCATAGCAGTCTCAAACACACGAGCAGACAGGCCCACCCAGGGAAAACTTCTGGAAAAACCCTGGAAGACCTTAGACAAATAAACACTGTGTATTTACAGATGGTGTTTAATTCTAAACATTAAAATGTTATATAAGTAAACAGTGCATAGAAAAACACTGCTTAGCATCTGGCAGTGGCTAGTGCTGTGGTGTCCTGGGAACTGAGATTACCAGGAGGTGTAGTGTGAGGTTTACGGATGGGCTTAAGAATTAGACCAGGTAGAATAGTCACAGACAGAGCAGCATGTTGAATGGCTCAGCTAAATCCTCCTTATGCAAAACAACCAAGGTGGTAAAGAGCTCCCTTATGTCCGTATGGCCTTGCAGCACACCTCTGTACTCAGTGAAATGCATGTGCTTGTTCATACAGAAATTCAAGAGAGAGAACTGGTCAACCCAGGCACAGGCATAAGTGCGCGCGCACACACATACATACACACACACACACACAAACAAACAAAATAGCATAATGCCAGATGACGCAGACCACTATTTGGACCACAAATTCACCTCAACGGAGGGAAACAAGAAACAGCACTTCCACACATTATCAGTTGGCGTCAGGAGTGCATTCAATTTAGCCTCACCCGACTCCAGTTGGAAAACGCCACCCGGTCCCCCCCAGTAAAACTACTCGGCGAAAAATCCAATTATTCTCCCCCCTTTTTACGGGCTTTTTTTCCCTTCCATTCGTCCTCCAAGACATGAGTTTTCTTCAAGCCTGAATGGAGACCTTGCAGGGTCTGTGCACCAGATGAGCCGGGGGAGGGGTTGGGAAGAGTCCAGCCCCGAGCACCACAAAAAGGGCCACATCACTAGGGTACGGCACAAATAGACCTCAGCACGAGACATTTCCCCTGCTGTCACCCACAAACAATGACTCTAAGACAAAGCAATAGATGACTAATAACCCCACGGGTACAAAAAATGGCCCACGCACACAGATGCATCAAGGCAGTCTCCAACTCACACATATAGGGCCTCTTAAAAACAGCGAGGGCAGAGTTTTTAGTCCCTCTGTTCACAATGCATCATGATGGGCTACACAAAGGAATGGAAACACATGCACCACCCACTGCGATGAGCATCCCACTGACTATGTACAATCATTTCTCTCTATTGTCTTTTACAGAAGGGCTTTGGGAACATTGACAGTGAATACTGGCTGGGCCTGGACAACATCTACAACTTGACAAAGCAGGGTGACTACCGGCTGCTGGTGGAGCTCGAGGACTGGGTTGGCAAGAAAGTGTACGCCGAGTACAGCAGCTTCCGCCTGGAGTCCGAGAGCGAGGGCTTCCGCCTTCGTCTGGGTACCTACCAGGGCAACGCCGGAGACTCGCTAAGCAGCCACAACGGAAAGCCCTTCACCACACTCGATCGTGACAGGGATGCCTTCTCAGGTAAGAATCACAGGAAGCTGAAGCTTGCAACTCACCCTTTATTGTCAACCTTGCAGTATCTTTAATAGCACCAAGTCTTTAAAACTTAGCTTATATCTATTGTGTGTAACCTACTAGCCCCAACCAGTAATTTAGAGTTTAAAATATTTCTTGGAAGCACTGCAAGGCTTGTGAGGCCATCCCCTCTAAACCATCTCCTCCTCTCTTTCACTACCTCTGGCAGGTAACTGTGCCCATTTCCACAAGGGAGGCTGGTGGTACAACGCCTGTGGCCAGACCAACCTGAATGGAGTGTGGTACAGCGGCGGCGTCTACCGCAGCAAGTTCCAGGACGGGGTCTTCTGGGCGGACTACGGTGGAGGATTCTACTCCATGAAGGCCGTCCGCATGATGATCAGGCCAATTGATTAATAGACTATAGGCCTAAACATTTCCCAGCCAGCCAGACACACACTCACACAAACACAGACACAGACAAAACTCCCCGGAGGCACTTCCAACCCCTAGTCACATAACTCATGGTCGATGCTAATTTATACAATGCAGTTTTTATGGAAACATAGACCACCTACGTTTATAGCACCTCGTCCCCAGGCCTCTCCCACAAACGTGAGTCTATGAGAAAGGATGGGGTAAGAAGGGAGGAGAGCAGAGGAAGAGTAAACAAACTCTTGTGCAGCGAGAGTCCACCTTTGCCTGGTGCTGCTAAATTCATGCTGCATCAAGACAGCCGGAAAATGTCTTCACACTTTGACACAGACAGGGGATGTAGTGCTCCGATGTGAAGATGTTTAGAGAGCAAGGGCCAAATCCTTAATCTTATTCTACTCACTCGTCCTCTCCTCCTCCAGTTAATATTTAATAAGTGCAGTGCATTCAATCTTTTTTTCATTTGTTCTTCCTTGCTGTTGGACATCGTCTCACATTCCTTTGTTTCTGAGTTCAGCTAAGCTTCTCTATCTAGCCCCTGTTGTTTGTTACTTATTTCACTCTTGCAGTGGGAAGTCCTTAAATGCAATATTAAGAAACCTGATAAGTAACAGAGGGAAAACATCCTGTAGTATGGAACTATTGTGGTATACACACGCAAACAGTCTTACACATAGACACAGGCACACACTCCTTTAAAGTAGACACTATATTTTTGTTAGCCCACAAGAACAAAGAGGACTTGACATATCTGTGCCTCTCTGATGTGGAGAAGGCTTAGCTAGCTTTTGGTATGTAAATATATAGTACTGTATATTGCTTGTAATTTGTACGAGTTAATTTAAGGCCTGTGGCCTGGCACAGGTCCATGTTGTAACTACACCTCATTCACCACCTTCAAAGTCAGCTATTTATCTTATTTATAATGATTATGTGATAGCCTTCTTCCAAGTTACCCATCTTGGTTATGATCTAAAGTATAGGGCGCAAAAAAACAAAAACAAAACATAATTCCAAATATACACACATTCCCATTAATAACCCAAATGTTGTAATACAACCATACCATACCATCCAATTTAAAAAAAGAAGGCATTTTCACAGGACTCAGAACAGCATGAAGGGCTGAACAATGCTGTGCTCTCGCTTCTCTGGCCTCACGCGGTCGTCCACCTTCTGCTACGCAACACGTGAGGGCAACGACTGACTAGAGGTGGAATGCATTAACCGGTGCAGCACAGTCCCCTGCCCTGACGCCGACACCCAGTACAAAAGATGGAAAGAGTGTATAAAAAAAAAATCTAATAAAACACTCTCCCGTCTTGCACGTCTCTTCTTTCATACTCTCTCTCTGAAACACACACACACACACACACATATATATACACTCTTCCACTTGCACAGTGGGAGGCAGGGAGTGAGGTTAGAAGACAGAACTAGTAAAAGAAACAGATGAGAGAGAGAGAGAGAAGACAGAAATATGTCGCCTTTATAATGCTTGCTGTACATCATGTCCAATCACATGAGGCAGAATATGTTCTTTTGTTACAGCTGGCTTTCTCATTACACAACTGATTGGATTGCAATATGATCTCTAGTGAGGGTCCACATGCAGAGACAGTGTTTGAGAGAGACAGACAGATGAACAGAGCAGGAATAAGACAAAGGCAAAGAGAATAAGGAGGTATCAGGGCGACCCCACTCTGAGGAGTTGCATGATTAAAGTGTGCAGTCGAACGCAGAGCGAGAGTAAGTGTTACAGCAGAGCATGGCACAGAGAACAGATGACAATGGAAAACACATTTCTGTAGTCCGGTCACGGACAATGGGGCAAGAAAGAAGAGAAAGAGGTGGGGAGGAGAAAGAGAAATTCTTTCCACAGAAAGGGAGTGAGTGACTGAGGGAGGGAGGGGGAGGGAGCGAGAGAGAGAGGTACAGAGTCAGAACTAACTCTTGGGTTTCATCTTCCCAGATACATTCTACAAAGTTATGACTCTCCCTTGACTGAGAGTCACTCAGGGGCCGAGCTTCATAAATCAAATGTGTCTAATGTCTTGGCAAGCATGAACACATGATTGTGTGTGTACACACACACACACACACACACACACACACACACACACACTGTGCTGATGAGATACCAGCACTCATTGTCAGCAGGTTGCAGGTTGGATGTATGGGTGGTAGGTGTCAGCCTGGCGATGACCCACTCCCAATCAGTCTCCTCATGAGGCTATTTATATATGAGGTTCATGTCATGGAACTACAGTCTGGTGAGTGGTGGGTGGGAGAGTATGAGGTGTTAAAAAAGAGTAGGTTTGGCCAGTGAGTCCTGATCTGCCACCTCACCCGCTCATTTTTCCATTGCGTGTGTCCCTCCAACACACTAGCCATCTTTCCACCCACATCATCCTCTGTCCCCATGCTGGGCTGCCACTCTTAGGCCGGCCACACACACACACACACACACACACACACACACACACACACACACACAGTGTTTACACTCGGCAGTTATAAAGAGGATGTCTCATCCCAATGCATTCACACAAACACAAACACACGTGCGCACACACACACACACACACACACACACACACACACACACCACACACACACACACACACACACACGCATGTACGTGCACACAGGCACTCTTGGTGTTTACACTTGGCACATATTAAGAGGATGTCTCATCCCAACGCATTCACAAACACACACAAAAAAACAACAACAAAAAACACACACACAACTATGGCAACAAGTCTCGCAAAAAGTCCCTGCTACCTTCTCTCCACCAGCTGGCTGATGCTATGCAGCGGGGAACCGTGACATCAGTGAGTAGGGAATCTTTGCTAATCGTCATGGGAATAAAGCTTTTGCACGTGCACAGCGCAAACTTCCATTACCATGGGCATGTTACTGTGGCAACAGCCAAAATGGATGCAAACAAAAATGAATAATTTACTAGACACACAATAGAGAAAAAAAAAATATGGAATAACGAAAAGGTTTCCAGGCCCTGAGGAAGAAGATTTTGTTGTGACAAAGCAGAAATACAACTGTTGAGCTGTGACGAAACGATAAATCACTGGGAAGGCTATATGGCTTTAGTCTCTGTTCCCCTCTCTGTCTGTCTGCATATATATCTCCCCTTTTCCCCCATTTGCAAAAACTCTGTACCCGTCTTCCAGATACTGGGCTGTAAAATGTGACAACGTGACGAACCCAGAATGGTTTTCATTTCCTGTTGTTTCCTTGAAATCACAACGCTCAATAAACAACACCCCAGAGCTATATATTAAAGCACTGGCTCAGTGAAAGATAAAGCAACAAAATACATTACAGTGGGAGAAAACGTGAAGAGTTCCGGTCTGCATAAGTGGGAGTGCGATGTAACATCACAATATAAACTTTTCAGTGATCTTCTGTATTAGCGTATGAGGGCTCAACTCTGGCCTGCATAAAGGGGGATTTCCCTCCCTCCCCATTGCGAAAATAGAACACGGAACTTAAAAGGTTTAAAGGTAAAGGTTTGTGCCTTTCGCTCCACTTTTACCCTCTCTGCTACAGGGGTCCAATACATCAAAATGGGCACCAAATCCATAAATCAACATTCAGTCCAAAAGTCTATCATAATGTGTTACGAGGGATAGTGTAAAGGGGCCAGTAACACAGGTGAGAGGAGAGGAAAAAAAGAGAGAGACAGAGACAGAAGGGGGAGAGAGAGAAAGAGAGAGAGAGAGAGAGAGAGAAGGGAAAAATGAGAAGGGAAATTTGAAGGTGGTGATGATGGTGGTAATATCCGTTTACGTCTGTGCTCTGGTCCTAGATACATCTGTACATTGGTAGGAGCTCTAGATGGCAGAGGTGGCAGGGAGTGTGGGTGAAGTCTTAACCACAGTCGCCTTGTCGTCTGTGTTTGAACTCAACACCCGAATACATTTGCTAAACCACAACCTGACCAGTCAGACCCTCATTCCACCCCCCACCGCCCACACACACACACACACACACAAACAAACACACACACAAAGTGTGTGGAACCTAACCTGCCTCAGTCGCCCTTTTTGCTCTGGGGGAGCAAGAGGTAGATTAGGTTTCCTGGCCTGCTCAGTAAAAAAAGCTGCAGTTTTACATCAGCTTTTTCCATCTTTCTCTCTCCCTCTCTCACACACACACACACACACACACACCTCAAGCTTCAATTCACCTCCTCTCCCTGTCAATGAACTTCGGTCCAGTAGGGATATTGGGTAAGGAGAATCACACCACAGACGTCTGGAGCCTTCAATGATTTCCCAACATCTGCTTCTATCTTGGGCTTCGTAAGCTTCAGCACTTCCATCCTCCTCTTTCTCTCTCAATCTGCACATTTCTGTCCATGTCCGTGAGAGGACACAGAACCCTCCAAGAACCCTAGCTATTCATTTGCTTTAAGCTGTCTACCTTACATAAATAGCACATATAACAGCACCCATAAGCATCCTTTCTCTTACTCCCTCTGTCTGACACACACACACACACACACACACACACACCCTACTGTTTTACACAAAGGATACATCCCTTGATATTGCGAATCTGGCCTTTGCCGTCACCATAACTGCAGACACAGCTGCATTTCAAATTAAGTTTGACTTTAAACATTTAAACTAACAAGAAATCCAGACCGCAGAACAGGGGGTCAAAGTTCAAACTGTGTGGTGTGGGGAAATCTGGGAGCTTGGGAGTCTCAGAAAGAAGCTGACAGAGACAAGCCGACAACGTTTCTCCAACCTCTCACACACACACTTATATGCGTACATATACATTCCCTTAGGCCAGGTTCTCTACCCACGTTCTCTCCTGCTCGCTGAGGGAACACAGTAGATTTATAGTAGGGGTGAATGACAGAGTTCTAATGCGTTTCAGATCTGCTTTAGTACAACAGAGCAGCATTTTCCCCCCAACCTGCCAAGGGGGCCTGGGAGCCGTCCAAAACGCACAGACACACTCACACACAGATACACTCGCATATGCACACTCCAACTCATTCAAAGACCTTTATATGGACACTGCACATACATGAGGAATCTTGATGCAAACATGACGAGGTGAATTCACACAAGTGTGAGACGCAGTTTTCAGCGTCGTAACCCAAGCCAACTTTACATGTTTTTCAAATTGCTGTAAGAGATGGACTGAGATCACAGGGCAGAGAACGAGAGAGAAAGAAAGAAAGAAAGAGAGCAAAAAAGGGGAGAGAGAGGGGGGATGAAAGGAGGAGAGCAACCATTACCACATCCATTTCTACGACCGCAGTCTTTCCAAACTCATCCTTTTTTCTCATCCATCACTCCCTCTCTCTCTCCATCTCTCTCTCTTCTTCGGTCTCTCCTTCTCTCCTGTCTACAGCTGTGTGGCCTCTCTCTCTCTCTCGACGGCTGGCCCCAGTGTCGGCCTGGTTGTGATTTCATGGCTCTTGGGGGCCGGTGCAGCTGCTCTGTGATAACGTTTCACCCCCATTCGCTTTGAATTTGCAGTTACGACCCCAAGGCCTGCCATTGTGGCCTGTAGTTTATGAAAGACTACAGACAGAGAGTGGGAGAGAGAGATAAAGAGATGGAGAAAGGGAGCCAGTGGGAGACATAGAGAGAGAGAGAGAGAGAGAGAGAGAGAGAGAGAGAGAGAGAGTGAGTAAGAGCGAGAGAGAGATATAGAGATGGAGAAAGGGAATGAGGGTAAGAGATACAGAAAGGGAGAAAGAGAGCGAGAGGGGAGAGAGAGAAAGAGGGAGGTCTAAAAGCAAAGCAGATGGTACAAGAAAGAGATACAGACTGGAAAGAGAGGAGTGAGAGATGGAGTCGGACGGCGTGAAAGAAAGACGGAGAGCATGAAAAAGAAAGAAAAGAGGGCGGACGGCGTGAGAGCAAGAGCAAGTGTGTGAAAAGAGGCACTTTAAGGAGTGTCTCACTGCTTGCTCTCAGCAGGCTGGTTTTGATGTGTTCATCGTGTTGCTGTTTTTCCTGCCTCACTTGCTCTGTCTCTCCCTCTCTCTCTTTCAATCCCCCTCTCCTCTCTTCTTCCATCCTCTCTCTTTCACAGAATTCGGCTCACCCGCCAGAAGGGGATCCAAATAAATTCACGCATATTCGGCACGGCAAACAGGGGCCTGGGGGCCTTGGGGAAGTGAAGTGTGCAGGGGAAAAAAAACTCTCTTTCTCAGAAAGAGAGCAGCGCAGGACTTAGCAGAAAATTATGAGTGGATTCTAATAACCCAGGAAAAAAAGTGATCTGAATAATAAAACATCCATGAGCACACAGTGACACTACAGACCACAGACACACACACACACACACACACACACACACACACACACACACACACACACACACACATAGATATATAAACATACAGCGAGAGAGAGAGAGAAAAAGAGAGCGCGCGAAAGAGAGAGAGCGAGAAAGAAATGGCCTGGTTTTTCCCTGTGCGTCTCATCTGGGGGATCCCTAATGCTTTGTTTTTGCTGACACAAGACACATTTTGTGCTGCCAGCTCAGACAGAAAAAGCCCAGAGAACCAAAAAAAGCAAAACACCTTGATGCTTTACAAGCCCTCCATAAGCCCGCTGTTTACCTCAGAACCCTCCAAGCACAGGGGTCTTGTCTGGCCACAACGATCAGGATGAGAGAGAGAGAGAGAGAGAGAGGGAGACAGAGACAGAGAGAGAGAGAGAAAGAAAGAAAAAAATAAAGAGAGAGAAAGAATGAGAAAAAGAAAGAGAGAGGAAAAAAAGGAGCGAGGGAGCAGTAGAGCGAGGGAGAGCCAGGATGGAAGAGGGGAGCATTGAGAGGTGTAAATCACTCGACTTTTTACAGGCCAGAGGAGTGACGTCTAAGTGCAATCATAGACATGGGTGAGTGGCAACAAGTTCTTATGGGTCGGTGGAGTACAACAAAGTGGAATGAGCTAAAACCCAACACTGATTTGATTTGATCTATTCTGGAACGCCATCTTTCGTCCCACCCATACATACGTACAGTTATTCATTCGCACCAATGTACGACGTCTCCAGTTGGAGAAGGCTTTTTAAAAACAATAAAAAGCCAGATGTGGTGTATTGGATGGCAGGTGTTTGTTTAGGTGTGAAGACTGACGCTCTGTAATTTATTAGAGGTCATTAAGGGCTTAGCACACACTTCTTCTGGGCGGTCTGGATGAGGTTTTCACACCTTGAAACGTGACTTGAGGAGGCTTTCATTAGAGACAAAAGAACATGGACACGCACGCACGCACACACACACACACACACACACACACACACACACACACACACACACACACACACACATAAACACTCTCTCACCTAGAGGCCTGTGATCAGCCAAACAATCTTGAATACAAAAAGTACTACAGTTCCTTGACTAAGACTACAGTAATTTCCCACAGTTTGCATAAACCGTGGCACAGTATTTTTTTGTGTGTTTTTATTGTTATTTAAAAGGAAGGAGAATGAAAAATCCAAGTGGATTTCCATATATTGCCCCCACGTACATTAACCTCACAGCTGAGGAAACTTAGCAAAATCAACACAGAAACCTTTGTTAATAGTTGGGAAATTACATTTATTCATCTAATTTCTCAGCTCTTTTCTCTGAACTCGGCCTCTTAACCTCGTCACTGGTCGTGTGTGCGCATATGTGCGTGTGTGTGTGAGAGACATTCTGTCACAGTTGAGCAGGGACGACAAAACACACAGTTGGGCAGCATGGGTATCGTGGGCAGGGCAAAAGACAAGAGCGCTCTGAAGGCCAAAGACATAAGGAAGTAGGTGAGATGGAGGATGTGGTTGGAGGAGGGGAATCTGTCAGCAGGGGTTGTGGCGTTGTCAGCGTACTTGGTGTGCTCAAAACAAGAGACAAAAAAAGGTTGAGGCCATAGGCCATGTACTGGGCCATCAGGGCCAGCACTCCGTCAACAACACTCCCAACAACAACTGTCATTCATTGAGTTTTTTTTCTCCAGGTACCCCACTTTACAGTAAAGAAGGAACCTGACTAAGCACTGTGCAGCGCCCACCAGAGTGATGCAGAGCAGCCCTGATCGTAATTTCCCGAATATAAGCTGCACCAAGTATAAACCACAGGTCAGTGCAAACTGACTGTGACACCTTTTTATCGACCACAACCAGTTATGCTACGTATAGTGAATCAGCACGACCCGTAACGATTTTATGAGAAAGAAATGATAAGAAAGACATTACCACCTACAGCCCACACCCTTGTATTTTACCTTGTAGATGAAGAAGATATTTTGCCAAATCACCATCTGAATCACGATTAACGATCAGGACATGACGCTATGTGTCACATATCAAACAGAGCCGAGGAATGTATGTCAATGCGCAAGACAGATACACTAGGGGGATAATTAGTGGGCCAGGTTGGAAGAACCAGGTTAAGAGCATCATCTGGATACTGGAAAGCCCCTATCTACAACAGATCGCCATGGGATTTTTCTGCTGACCACAGTGGGTGAAGACTCTGATTTGATCTCTCATCCAAAAGACATCTCCCACAGTACAGAGTCCCAGTCACTGCAGAGAACCGAGGGGTACCTGTTGTTCTGGCCGCTGGTCGGTACATCTGTGGGTATATGGGTAATAGAGGAGGCTGAGATAGTAGCACTCACCCAGGTAGGGGATGCAGGAGGTCATGCTTTGGCTGCTGATGTAGTCCCTCAGGCGCTTGTAGTTGTCCTCTTTGGCCATCAGGTACTCTAGCCTCTCAAACGCCGCCTTGTCCTTACGACTCAGCAGCTAGAACACATGAAGACACCGGCGTCAGTCAACCATGAACACACAGACATTTGTCTGCCTCTTTTACACACACACACACACACACATCCACACCCCCCACACAGTAAATTATGGACAAATCGCTACAAATTGCTGGGAGGTTACGTGAGGCCTGTCATAGCCCAACCCAACTACCCCCGCCACACACACACGCACAGTCCTCCCCCACACCCCAAACCCCAGCACATCACAGGGCAAAATGTCCTCAAAATAACTGTGGCCTGTAATATGCTCTTTAGTAATTCTTTCCCCTCCCCATCTGTCTCTTTTTAAAAAAAGGCTCCTAGCCACAGGTGTTCCATCCTGCGGGGACATTTTAAAGACAAGCGTTTCCAGTGTTCGCCAGCCATTGCGGTAACTTTAACGAGGGCTGAGAAACACAGGCGATAAAAAGCACGAGCCTATCGTATGTCTGCCTCTCCATCTGCACTCGTTCACTCGCTCCCTTTACCCAACACCATCCCACCTGACCCCCCCCCCCTCCCTTCCCTTCATTCGCTTCTGGAAAAATCCGCTGATGGGGAGATGATGGCCGCTTTCGCTCCTGCGCCGAGCTTGATGTTACCTCAATTAACCCCTGTTCGCCCACTCCGCCACCCCTTCCAAACCACCACCCTCCCGCATCCCTGCACTCCAACACACCCCCGCCTCTGAGACGTCAACACGTCAACCACTGCTCCAAACACAACATGCTTCCCGCCACGCTTTGTTGGCTTGGGTCTTGACGCCACACAGTGCTGCTTGTGGAGGGTCTAGGGAGGGAGGGAGGGAGGGAGAGTTGGAGGGAGGAAGGGATGGATGGATAGATGGAGGTAGGGAGCGAGTGAGAGTGGAGGAGGCAGAGCATGTCTTATTTTTCATTCTGCTAAAGAGGAGAGTGAGCGAGCGAGCGAGCGAGAGAAAGAGAGAGAGCAAATTCTTGGCGGCCAGACGCAAAGATTCCAGTTAGGTAAGGGCAGAAAAATGCTATTTTGGTCATGCTGTGGACAGACAGCCGTTCAGAGACCAGGAGTACTGGGAGAAGGGGAGATGGTGTGTATGTGAACATCTACTAATATGTAAATGTCTGTATGTGCACGCATATGTGAGTACATGCATGTTTGTATATATGCCCATATGTACACACACATGTCAGCAAAGTGTCTGTGTGTGTCTGTAACTGAGCATGGTGAACGTGTGCATCCTCGTTCCATGTGTACAACTCCGCACACATGTGTGAGCGTGTGGGTGTGTGAGAGTGAGAATGAATGTGTGTATGCAACAGATGAGTGAAAAGACTGAGATCCCTGAACAACAGGAGCGGAGGGGCTTTTCACTGCGCACAACGGCCGTTGTCATAACATTGAGTGGCTCAGACTTTAAGGCGCGGAGTCTCCAATCCAGCTGGCTCTGACTGACAAGAAGCTCCTCCAGTCAGGCGAACACCACTGCTGCAGCAGCACCCAGAGATGGAGTGCCTCGGCAAAACGGAACCACGATTCATTCCGTTCAAGTTCCAGACACACTAAATTCCACTTCAGATAACAACCAGGTGGAAATTTATACGAGACACACACCGCCTGTAGTCAAGTCAGTTCGTCACTTGCTATTGCACTTCATCCGCTTCAAATGACACTTTGTGCAACCAACGTATGAATCTCTCCATAAACAACGCCACGTTCAGACAACTTGAGTGGAAAGAAAATTATTCCCGCCATAAATGCAAAATGCCGTTTTACATGCACATTAGTGCTCCAAATGGATGCAAAGAGCTGAATTGCACTTCTGTATCACCAGTGTGTAAATGGGCCAAAATATAGCTCTTAATTGACCATTTAAGTGGGAAGAAAATGATTTTCCCCTGTAAAGGCACAGAGGCGTTTTATATCGACGTGCTCTCATAATAAATTGCATTCATTCACTGCTGCGTGAAGACAGGACTGTCCCCAGTGTTTTTCTGCGCCCGAAACAGGTGTCTGGTTTATAGAGCCACAGAATAGACTTTTTTTTTTTTTTTCTCTGTGGAATGGCCTGGATGCTTCTACAAGCTAATGGAAGCGGAATAATGACTGTTACTGTTATTTTTCTGTAAAAATGTTTAGAAAAAAAAAAGAGAAAAAAAAAGTCTTCTCCATCTCTCTTTTTTTCACTCTCTCACTTTCACTCTCCTCCATTACATCAGTCTGTCATAATGAGGCCTCATTAGTGTCTGAAAGCCTCGCTGCCGTCGTTCCGCAAACCCAAGGTGGTTTCTTCCTTACACTCCCTGTCCAAGTTTTGATTAAACTGGCAGGCTGAAACTGTGCCGTCACACTCGTTTGTGATTGAGAACCAACATCTTGACAGGGAGGAGCGCGAAAGGAGCAGGAAAAGACCGACAGAGAAGTCAGTAAAATAGGGGAGAAGAGAGAAAGTCTTGATTTAAAACACAGGCGCCTATAAGCGCGTGATCCAATACAGTAGGGCCGTTTCACGGAGGAGGCCGGAATTTATGCAATAACGGCAAGAGGGACATAAATTAAGGCATTAGGCAGAACTACACAAGCTGCTGACAGGAGGGAAGTCAACAGGAGGAGATGAGCCTCTGGTTGGCGGATTTTTGGAGAATAACAATTTGTGGTTGCTAAACAGGAGATGGCTGAGATGGGGGGGCAGGTTGGGAGCGAGTCCAGCAGATTCTGTGAGGGAGTTTGGTACTCACTGCCCAGGTCTTGGTCAGTCTGAAGATGGGCGCACTCTGTAGGCCGGACACCACCGCCATGACGGCGTGCAGGTTGTTCATGTCACACAGTTTCTGCAAACACACAGAGTGCACAGAGCTCAGCAAGCTGATAACTATACGGTATGGTGAGCAAAAAGTGCACATATACAACTACACACACGCACACAGACAAACACACACACATACACACACAGATAAACATACAAGCACGCACACACACACTGGTTTTACCTTGGCAGTCCTAATGTAGAGACTCAGCACTTCTGCCCTTATCTTCAATGTCTGGGCGTGAAGGATCTCCCGCACAACCCAGAAACTTGTCTGCAATACACACATACACACACGCATTAACACCCAACAACCCAGAGTGAAAACATACCATTAACCTCCCCAAGCGATGATGAAAAAACTCATAAAACATACCACTAAGTTCAGAAAAACTATTTGAACATTCCATAAAAAGCTCCTGAAAAAACCGTTAACCTCTTTATAAAAGACCCACCTAAGGCAGCCGCTGAAACAAGCCCCCATAACAAGACCATTAACCCTCAAATAAAAACATGGAGCACTTTCCTGTGCTCCTGGGGGGGGGGGGGTCAAGGTCAAAGCGGTTTCTTAAAAAGTGCATGCTTTCAGTGACAAAACACCCTCATTCCCATCCGACACTGGCAACAGGAAAAGTTCCACAGTGGGCTTTCTTTTTCCATCAGCTATACGCTGTTCTATTAATAAATAAACCCAAGTGCTTACTTTGGCCACGGCCAAAGCGATTGGATTACCTTTCTCAAACGAGAGCGGATTGACCAGAATAATAACCTCTTGTGTATGACGATGGTGGTGGCGGAGGCCATGGTGTAGTTTGACAGGCCAAAGAAATGCCACAGAGAAAGACTGACTGTACAAAGAGGAAAATCTGCTTTCCAGAAAGCAAATGAAAAGAACCTCAATGCATCACTGTACACACTGCCCATGGCATTAAAAAGAATCTGTGTGTGTGTGTCCGTCCTCCCTTTCTCTGTCCCTGTGTGTAGTAGAATAATGTGCTACTGTCAATGTGTGTGTGCTGATTGTTTTTTGAGTAATTAGTTACAGGCTGTCATCAGCACAGAGCAATGGTGCACTTCTCCAAGCTCAGCATTTCCAGCGTGACAAACTACCCATCAATACTGCACCAGCACACGCATCAACATCAGCACTCGCTAACAAACCAGGGTCTTTACAGCCAATGCCAGCCAAATGTGTGATTCCAGTATGTGTGTGTGTGTGTGTGTGTGTGTGTGTGTGTGTGTGAGAGAGAGAGAGAGAGAGAGAGAGAGAGAGAGAGTGAGAGACTGATAATCTATACCAGACTTTGCATAATTGACAAGTTAGCCGCACCTGGTCTATAAAGCTCATCTCATCTCAGCTGCCGAGCGTTGACTCCAGTCATTTCAGCACTTAGAAAAAGTTCCAAGGAGAAGAGCAACTTTACACCGCAGCCGTCTGGAAACTTTGTTTTTTTTTTTTTTTTTTTTTTTTAAGTGAAGAGGAGCAGGGTGCAGTGTGTGAGTGTGTGTGTGGAAAGAGGCTTCCACTGCGGGAGCTAAGACTTGCAACCCCAGAGCAGAAGGAAGGCATCGGGCTCGTCTTGTGGCCAGGCCATTAAGAGCCTAATAAGCAAAGAGGAGAGACTGCATGACTAATGAGAATGAGTAGAGAGACGGCATAATAATGAGAGAGGGGGCACCAGATCCTCACTTGGACGCAGAGAATAAGGGAGAGAGGGAGAGAGAAAGAGAGAGAGAGTGTGGTGTGTGTGTGTGTGTGTGTGTGTGTGTGTGGTGTGTGTGTGTGTGTGTGTGTGAAAAGAGAAAAAGGAAAGGATTAGGTCTGATGTCTGTGCATTCCCATCATCATGTAGGTGGAGATTAGCTGTCAAGCATTTGTTTTGGATTTGGCTTGTTTGTTGTTTCTTGTTTGTCAATGTTTGTTAAGGTCTCCACCTCAATTTGTAGCAGTGGGCCAGCAGAGCGAGCCCAGGTCTGACAGTTCTGTGTTAATCGCTCTGTGCGTTTCCCTGCCGTGGCCCTGACAGAGGGAATCCACAGGAGACATGAGGACAAAAGATGAACGTTTCTGAACGCCAGCCTTACGTAACTGTGGCTGGGTTGGCCTCGTTTAAACATCTCTGCATCATTCCACTCCAAAAAAAAAAAAAAAAAAAAACCTCTCAACTCTTCCTTTTCTCCTCTCCTCACCTCTCTCCCCTCTTTATCCCCGCTCCTTCTCTTTTCTTTCTCACTTTCAGACTCTAATCTAATGGCATGTCCTGGCTGCTGCTGCCACTAATGCGTTGGTGAGGTACAGAATGGAAACCCAGCACCACCCCTGCGGAGCTGTTCTGGATGTTTCCGACTCGGCACTGCCGTTCCAGGTAACAGCAGTGCCATGATGAGAATCCCAGTGCCGCTCTGCGCTGGCCAAAAACACACAGGGTGATGGGGGTTCATGTATTCACCCCCCGTCAGGCCAAGGGAGCTTTGTAAGGTCACGCACACACACACACACACACACACACACACACACACACACGCATATATATAGCCTACATGTGATCATATTAGATCATTTCGCTGCAGGTGTTTCCGTAGGTGTGGCATGCAGTCGTAAAAAGCAGAAGTCTCTCGTATAATGCATTTAAGGTGACGTAACCGAGAGAGAGAGAGAGAAAGAAAGAGAGAGAGAGAGAGAGAGAGAGAGAGAAAGAGAGTGAGTGTGAGTTTGTGTGTGTGTGTGTGTGTGTGTGTGTGTGTGGTGTGTGTGTGTGTAAATTTGTTCATTTCTGTTTAATTCACATTATGTTATCTTCTTGTCTTGTTTTACATGTTTGTACACTACATGCCTTGGCAACACTTTTTATAAGAATGGTCATATCAATAACCATTCCATTCAGCTTGTCAAATTGAAGAGAGAGAGAGAGAGAGGGAGAGAGAGAGAAGAAAGAAAGAAAGGAAGGAAGAAGAAAGAAAGAGAGAGGAAGAGGGAGAGAGACAGAGAGAGGAAGAGAGAGCAGAGAAGAGAAGAGGAGACAGGCAGCATCTGTAGCCTGAGCCCAGGGGTTACTGTAAATGCACTGGGCTGTGGTTGGCCACACATTTGGAGTGTACCCATCACCATCTCAGTCACCATGTGCCCAAAGCCCCTGCAGCAGCACCCCACACCCCGCTTTCTCTCAGAGCTACAAGCTTAATGTTTTTGCATTGTAAACAATGATCGTTGAGAGAGTAGCTATTAGGCTTAATGAGAGAGAAAAAGAGATGCAGAGAGAAAGAGAGAGAGAGAGAGAGAGAGAAGATGTGAGGAGAGAGAGAGATGGGGAGAGAGAGAAAGAAAGAATGTAAGAGACAGAGAGAGAAAGAGGGAAAGAGAGAAAGAGACAGAGAGAAAGAGAGAGAGAGAGAGAGAGAGAGAGAGAGAGAGAGAGAGAGAGAGTATGACAGAGGTTTTTGGAGATAAACATGGCTTCAGAGGGGACAGAGTGAGGGGAAAACAGCCTGAGGTGCATATGCAAATGCAGACAGGGAGAGAGACCTGTAAATGGCTCCTCATTTGCAACATCTGCAAATCCACTGAGTCCAGTGAGCAACTTGCCTAATGAGGATGCCTGTGTGTGTCTGTATCCGTATCCGTGTGTGCCGTGTGTGTGTGGTGTGTGTGTGTGTGTAAGTGAAACGCTGTGTGAGAGGGAGTGCGAGAGAAAGGTGTATTTTCTTGCCCTTAAATGACAAGATGAATCATAACTGAGTGCGACTGGACAAGTTTGACAAACAAATGGCTTTAGATGTAGTGCCAACTAAAAAACCACAAACAAAAACAATAAAAAATAAGAGCAACAGTAACACACACGCACACACACACACAAAGAGAGAGTTTAATGCAAGGACACCCCAGGAAAGGCCTTGAGTAAAAGGCAGAATCCTTTTACTGCTCTATTAATGGTCGTATAAAACTTCCCTGTTAAAAGCTTCAAGTGAACAATAATAATAAACCAGACAGGAACCTAGGACCTTGGCACACACACAGAGAGAGAGAGAGAGAGAGAGAGAGAGAGAGAGAGAGAGAGAGACTCTCAAGCCTGTGACTGAATGTGGTGCTCACATAAAATAAAACTGACAGAAGCTAAGAGCTTTGCTACTAAACCTCCTTACAGCCGTGTACATTATGCTACAGCCCCATCGGCATCCACCCCGCGCTGGCAATCGTCCAGCCTACCCACACCAACACCTCTCCTCCAACACGCTCAGATACATATCTATGTCATGGTGCATTATAAATCACAGTTGGACAACAGGGTGTTTGACGGATCTCCTCCTATCTCCTATCCTCTTATCCTACCTCAATACCCTCTTCAAGCCCCATGTTACCCTTTGGCCACTCCGTTCCTCCAAGGAACGTCGTCTAACACTGCCAACACCTCGCACAGGTCAATCCAGACTATTCTCATCTGTTGTTCCACGCTGGTGGGATGACTACCAGAGCAACAGATTCCCACTCCACCTTTAAGAAATTCTTGAAGACCCAGCAGTATCTCTTGGCTTAAAACTTTTGACTATCTGGAATGCACTTACATTGCGCCCCCCTCTCTCTCTCTCTCACTCGCACTAACGCGCTTTTATCACACTACTGCACTTTCATCTCCAGCCAATTTCCTGTTAGCCAGCTGCACTCTTAGTAAGCGTTTTAATTGTGTTGTAGCTTGAATGCTAATCCTCTTTTTGTAAGTTGCTTTGTGATAAAATCTTCTGCTAAATGCATAAATGTAAATGTAAATAATCTACTCTAAAATAATCTATAGTCACTCGCAGTATAGAGGTGCCATTGACCTCCACATCCGCAACAGTCCCATCATGCCCTTTACACAAAACTTAATGACATTTAGTCTCCACAGAGGGGTCTACAAACCTGATCCGATGGTGTTACCATTTATATATGTACATAGCTCTCCCATTCATTAGGTTCCAAACATGTGCCTGTTACCATGAATATCGAGGGCATTAGATCACATACGCAAACCCATCAGTCATGTCCCTTGTTAACATGAAGGGAAAAAGTGACTTTGACTCAGAGCTACAGTACGTAAGCTACCACACACAAGGATGATGATGAAAAAAAATAAAATAAAATAAATAAAAATAAATAAATAATAAACACAGTACACACTGACAGTAGACTGGATGGCAGCCTTCCTCCTCACTACAGATGATGATGATTATGATGATGACAATAAAAGGCATCATGCAAAAGAAGAGGGGGAGGGGGATGCTGGCAAGCTGATGCTGAGTGGTCCAGTCAGGACTTTATGTTCTTGCTTTTCCATTCCCCATTATTCATAAAGCACATTTGTGTTGGCTGCAGAGTATGTGTGTGTGTGTGGTGTGTGTGTGTGTGGTGTGTGTGTGTGTGTGTGTGTGTGTGTGTGTGGTGAGAGAGAGAGACATCTTGAATGGCTGTTTGGGCTGAGATATATATTTATATATAGATAGATTAAAAAAAAAAAAAAAAAAACACTTTCCACAGAAACACATTCCTCATAGATATCCTCATATTTACACTGGAGGACTGTAGACCATTTAAAAGGTGTAGTGTAATTTGTGTGTCTGTGTGTGTATATATGTGAGTGTGTGTGTTGTAGATGAAAAGGCCGGCGTGCTGCCAATACATCACTGGCACAGTAAACTGATGGCAAACCGGTAACCTCAGAAAATAAGTACGTAGGTACGTACGCGCACACACACACACACACACACACACACGCACGCACGCACGCACGCACACACACACGTACAGATAACGGGATGGGGCCAGCTAAGGACAAACCATTTATATTCATTGCATCTCCCTTTCTGCTGGTGTAAAAAGCTCCTTTGGGACACTGGTGCTCTTCTCTTGTCTCTTATTCTCTTTTCTCTCTCACTCCCTCTCTCTCTCCATCTTCCTTTCTCTCACTCCCCCCACTTCTCTCCCCCTCTCTGGCTTCATTCTCTTCCTCTTTCCTCCATCCAAAACAAAGCATTGAAATGCCTCCGATTATCTGTGGGTGTTAAAGGCCAAAATGTCCGTTAAATGAGCAGGATGTGCGTCCAAGTTGCCCAGAACTCTGCGCACCGTCCCATCTAATCTTGAGCAACTGAGACGGATCAGCCTGCACAGACAGAGTTACACACCCACTGTTGCCATGGCAATGAGTTATGGCATGATGTGTTTTCCGCCCCCCTCCAAAAAGCCCCACTTCCAGGGTGATAAATCAGAGACACTGGAAATATATCTCAGCCATTTCAAATAAATACTAAGCAGAAACAGAGAGGTCATTGTGGAAATGTGTGCGCACACAAGTTTGCATTTGCCAGTAAATTAGACCAGGATGCAAGAGAAATGTCTTTGTATTACATATTTAAAAGTGGGTACAGGTGAGAAAACACTGAGTGTGCTTTATGCTTGTGTACGTGCGTGTGTGTGTGTGTGTGTGTTGATCGATTTGTTTACCTGGTTGAACCTGCGGGTGAAGGCCACAACATTGGGTGCAGAGCTATGCTTTTCCTTCTTGTTCCAGCCGCAGCTCGACAGCTCCTGCATCACACACACACGCACACACACAAAGAGACAAAACACAGACGCATTGCATTAGCCTGTAGGACCTCATTGTCTCAGTCTTAATGGCCAACTGGCACTGGATGATCTTGAGTGATTTATTTGTTGTGTTGAGCTGTCAGCTTTGGTTAATAAGTATATTTGTATTCATCTTTTATTGTCAATTTTGCCCAGGATTCTTTTGCGTCACGCACAACAAAAGCCATCGGAGCAGAGCACACTGCTGAGGCCCCAGCCCAATCCATCTGCAGTCAGACAACCTCCCCTTAAAGCTCCACACGGCACACAGACTCCACCACATCACTGCTGAAAGTAAACACGACTGTTTCACTCAGTCACTCACACACACACACATGCGTACACACGCACGCACACACACACGCACACACAAACACTGACAGATGTTCTTTCCTTACGTGGAGGAGCTTAGATCATGTACAAAGTTTGAAATCACCTTCGTAAATCAGTGCATGTGGAGACCTCTGACTGAGTGGGTAACATGAACAGAGTGAAATTGAGAGAGAGAGAGAGAGAGCGAGAGAGAGAGTGTGACAGAGTAGAAAGTGAAGCAAAAAGACAGAAATGGCGAGACAAACTCAGTATGAGCATGGCGCGCTGTGTGGTGCATGTCTGGACGCGGGAAATGAGCGAGTGCAGGACTGGATGATGTAGGCGACTGGCACACAGCTCCTAACAGAGACAATGACAGCACACGCAGTGTCACACACACACACACACACACACACACACACACACACGCACACACAACCCGGGTCAATCCCCAAACTGGCCCCTGTCCTCCTCTAGGTCACACTGACCACAAAAGTTCTCATGCCATTGGGACAGACACAGGGACAGACACATAGACACAGACACACCTCAGTCTTTCTAGGGAGATGGCTCTCCTTTCATACCCATGACAACACCGAAGGCAAGACCAACAAATCAAAAACGATGCTCATATCTTAGGGTCTCATCCGAGTCCAGATTGTCTGGCAACGCGCCACAAGCCTTGAACACACACAAGCGCGCACACACAAGAACCTAGGGCCCGCAGAGCATCACTGCACGGGTAGGCAGCAGGCTACAGACCTGGGCCCCCGGTGATTCATAACATTCCCCCGTTTCTGTTATGAGATAGCGGGACCGCTGTGAGGTTTGGTATTGGATTGCCGAACTCTTTTAGTTGGATCCCTCCTGCAGCCCACTCAAAAACCGCAGACTGTGTATCAGTGTTTCGAGCAAACCGAGGCTTTCCTTCACAATAACAACGTGATAAACTGCAGCAGCAAAAGACCAGGAAAGAGTTTTTAAGTGTTTCACTGCTGAGGGTTTGTTTTCAAAAAAGGGGTCACGCCCATGTGATCCGAGATGACTGTCTCCGCTGCCGCTCCCCACCCCCTTCTCACTTACGAATCATGTCGGAACGCGAGTGTCCAAACAAAACTGGTATCAATCAAAAGCTGCACATAAATTTGTGGAGAGCAAAAACAGATAGATGAGTCAGGAGGGTTGCCAGGGGTTTCAGCATGGTGGCATCATTTTCTCGAACGGTAACTAACTAATTCTACTTTGCCTTTGTCTTCCAGCATTGACACACACCCCCCACGCAGACACACTCACTCACTCACTCACACACACACCCTTCACTTTTATCTCTTCTCTCTCTTCGCTGACACATGAAAGGCCTTCTTGTCAAAAACAAGAGATGCTATTGGTTTTGTGGCTCGGGTATTCGGTATTCGACTGTGAATTGCAGCTTTCAAAATGCCATCTTTTCTAAACGGAGAGGAGCAAGTGCAATGCGGGAGGGTGGGGGTGGGGGACAAGGGGGGTGATGCGAGCGCTTCTTTGTATTTTGGTGGTTGAGTGCCGTGGCTGAATGCCGCATTGACCCTGAAGCTATATCGATTCATTTCTGACACCGCCCTCCCCCTTCTAATGGTGGTGGTGATGGTGTGTGTGTGTGTGTGTGTGTGTGTGTGTGTGTGTGTGTGTGTGTCAGTCAGTCAGTCTGTGTATAGGGAGAGGCTCACACTGTTTAGTTTGAGTGTAGATGCAAACAGCAAACTTCTGATCCAGGAGTCAATTTGCTTCTGGTTCAGCGAAGGTATGTTTCTCATTGCATTGGACTTCTTTGGATTCCAAATGTTTTACTTGGGAAAAACACCAACACATGACACCGCATTGCATACAGGAAAGAGGGGGCGATACCAACTACTGTCATGGACCTGATTTTGTTTTCTTTCCTTTTTCTCCTTCCTTCTCCCTCTCCCCCTTTCCTTCTCCCTCTCCCCCTCTCCCCCTTTCCTTCTCCCTCTCTGTCTTTCTCTCCAATCCATCAGAGGCGAGCCTAAAATCCTTTCCAGCAGTCTCTAGAGGCAGTCACCATTTATTTGCCAAAAAGATTACATTACTTGATCTGCTGCCTGAGTCGTGCCACTACATACAGATGTGCCGAGTAGCAGATTTACACAGGGCTCCAGGGGAGGGTACCAAAGACTTCAGGAGACGCAAGAAGAGCAATTCAGAGTCCCAGATGGAGGAAGGGAGGGATGAAATCATGAGAGAGAGAAGGGGAATGGAGAGATGAGGGGGAGAGTGAGAGACACACTTTAATCATCTGACGAGCCACATTAAGATGTGAAGGTCTGCAATAGGCAATGCCTGTCCTTGATGAGACTGTCTGTCTCTCTCTCTCTTTTTTCCTCTTTGTCACACACACACACACACACACAGACACACACTCTTGTTTATTTTATAGGCACAGGTTTCCAAATACACTGGTATTCACTGTGCTTGTCCCTCAAACTGCCTCACGAGAGACAGCACGTATCTACAGACACACACACACACAAACACACACACACACAGAGAAAAGACTGCAGTCAATCTGGTAAGGCAGCGGTGCTAGAAGCAGCAAAAAGCAGGGCCTCTGCCCCATTAAGGTGTGGTGGGGGTGGGGGTGCAGAGGGGCGGTCAAACGTGCTACCCCTGGCCGTGGGCGCAGGAGAGGCCTGGACAAAGAGGCCTCTATTACAGCCACACACCTTGAGCCGCTCGAGCTCGTATCATTACCACCTAAAGCAAAAACGGCTGAATCTGATACCAGCGGGATGATGGAGAGTTACTCAAACAAACATCACACAGAAACAGACACACACACACAGACACATACAAAGGCTCACTCACTCACTCACCTCACACACACACACGCGCACGCACACACACACACACACACGCGCACGCACACACACACACACACACACACACACGATGATAATGTGCAGTAGCAAGGGGCATGCAGCTGTGTGGCTGAGTGTCATCAGTGGGGAGAGGTGGCTCTTGAGATTCCGTGTGAAACTGTCCCCAGTGTAAACAGCTGACCTCTTGCCCCCCATGGAGAAAGCATCAATCTCTCTCACTCACGCACAGACACAGACACACACACTCACACGGTCCTGCCCAACGGTGTCTTTAGTTACAAACACCGCCACAGGACAGTCACACTCACAGTGGGAGCAAGCAAACACTGTAAAAGACCTGGAGTGAAAAAGTCAACATCACCTAGCTAGCACAATTTATCTTCATTAAATTCTAGAACTTTCTTTCCTGGGGACAAGCGCTCGCTGCATGAGTTAGAAACTGTATGAGAGAGATGAGGGGGGGAGAGAAAGAGAGAAAGAGAAGGAAGGAGAGAAAAATATCAAAGCAGCAAAAGACAAAAACAGGCAGAAACGAAAGCCAGAAAGGAGACAAAGCCTACACTTAAATGCTGGGTTGTTGGTCAAGGTCACCCCAACTGTGAGGCCAAGACAAACAGCTGCTTATGTCAAGGCTGACGTTTAGACTCTTACTCTGTTCTTCAAACACACCAAAAAGGATAAAGGAGACGGGGTGAGGGAGGGAGGAGTGAGTGAGTGAGTGAGTAAATGAATGACCCGGCGTTCCTTCTCATCTCGGGACCTCGCCGTGGCTTAACAGCTCCCTTATCGGCCCGCTCCATCTGTCATTCCTGTGAATCGCCGCATTGTTCCGAGGCTCCGTCGGTGACGGGCAGGGACCGCCCCGCCGTACGCTCCCACGAGCGGAAGGGTCCCAATGAGGCCTGGAGGTGTGTATTGCGTGTGTGTGTATGTGTGTGTGGTGTGTGTGTAGGAGTAAAGCGGGTCTGACCCGGTGGAACACAGTCAAGGCTTTGTTTGCTTCAGCCACCTGGGAGGATGGAGGTTCAAAGGGGTGAGTTGGTGATGGTGGGGGGAGTCTAGGACTATTTCAGAGGATGTGCTTTCATACTGCAAAGACGGAGATCCTAGAGATTTAATGCTAAGGTAAACATCCCTCCTCAGGTAGAGAAAGGAGAGATGTTAAAACAAACAAGAGCAGGGCATCCCCGCTTCGGGGAATGCACCCCATCCGCGTGTGTGCGTGTGCGTGTGCGTGTGTGCGTGTGTCTCAGTCTTAATCTTACAAATTCATTACTCTCCAAAAACAGGAAGGTTCTAATTAGCATTACACAAGGGTTGTGTCAACAACAACCATTCAAAAGAAGCCTACAAAGATCCCGGGCGGTTTTAAAGAGAAAATTACGTAAGTGGAAGCGGTCCTTTTAATGGAGATATTTATTATGCCTTTACGAAGCTGTAAAAGCTGCGGGGCGCCTACGGAGACTGTGGATCCAAGGGCCCAAGGCTCTCCGCTGCCTTTCACATCGATGCTTTCAGTTGATTTCCCTTTGACTGGCCCTGTGCAAGCCATTGACTTATCCAGAACATAGTAAAACTTAACTTTTTTTTATTCCTCCCTATTCTCTCTGACTCTCTAACAAGGCGCTCAGCTCAGACTGAATAGCAGCAGCAGGCGTTGAGGAATGTTTATGTTTGTGTGTGCAAGTGTGTGTGTTTGTTTCTGTAAGGGTAAGAGAAAGTAATGAGGGAAAAAAAAAAGAAGAAAAGAAGAAAAGAATGCCCTGCAGACCAATCCTTCCAAACAACCTCACAACACGCTCGTTATTTGTTTAAAGCTCACCTCATTCCACCCCGCTTCTTTTTCTATATGGAGAGGCCCAAGTAGAAAACTGATTGCAACCTCAAGTTCTGTGCCAACAGGGTTCATCTCGGCACACATGTGACAGTGGACCACCTGAACAGGGATCTCCCGTAATTTGTGCTTTGGAGAGACAGAAGGAGGAAGAGGAGGAGGTGTGTGTGTGTGGGGGGGGGGGGGGGGGGGTGTTGCTGTGTGGGATGATGGATAGTGGCGGCGTCCCTGAAAAAACCCTGCTACAGCCAAGGAACAATGGAGGGCGGAGGGGTTTTGAGGGGGATGATTTAAAACGGACTCATCAGACGCTGGCATCCTGCCCGCCAGCCTATAGCTGACCTCCGCTGCTGAGTCAGACTCTAATGTCTCAAACATGCATGGAAACCTGGAAGTGATGGAGAAGTGGTTACACACACACACACGCACACACACACACACACACACACACACACACACACACACAGTATGGGAAAGTATGAGACAGAAAACAGATTGAACAAATAGTACAGGCGGGAAAAAAGAAGTGCGGGATTAGACAAGGCCAGCAGGAGAGAGAGAGTGAAAATGAGCGGTTTTTGCAAACCCCCTGAGCCCACGTCTGCATTCAGGTGCTTTTTGTCCTTAATGACTGCTCTCGGGAGCACCATTGTGCAAGGAAGCCAATTGGCTTGTCTGATCTTAAATTCTCCAAGTGTATGTGTGAGAGAGTGTGTGTGTGTGTGTGTGTGTGTGTGTGTGTGAGAGACATACACATGCACACACATACACATGCACACACACATGCAGCTGTGCCACTAAATATAGTCTAGGTGTGTGTATTTGTGTGCTCACAGTCAATACATCCTCATCCTCAAACAAAGTTCTAGAGCCATACAGAATCCAGCTGATGTGCACGTCCACGTGCAAGTGCACGTGCACAAGTGCAAGCTTCAGAATGCAAGTCTGTGCACAAGTACATTCTATTCCATCCAGGCCTACATAAATCTATGCATCCGATGGCTTTTCCAGAAACGGGAGGGGGTACAGTCAACGCATGTCATGCCTTGTAAAATATATTAGAACGCAGGGGCACGTCCCAAGTTCCTCATCCCGAAAAATGTTATGACTGTTGTCATAGTGTTGTGACTGCACGCTACGTCAAACGTTCAACTTTGTCTCTCGACAGATTTACGCGACGGACTTTATATTCCAGCGCTTTGGTGGATGTCATCATCCTCGTCATGCCTAACAAATGCGTTATGTCAGCGCGGCAAGCCCAGAAGATGGAGCCTGCTTAACAATGACTTAGAAATATAGCAGTAGAGTTTTAAAGCCCAGGCAGTTTACGGCGGCAGTCAAAGTGTAAGAGCTACATTATTCACTCCTGCGAAAAGCCAAAAGGACTTCTTGTTGACACTGTTGCCACAACTGTGGGCTAAACAACAATGTTGTTTAAACATCAGTGTTGTTTAGTTTCTTCTCAGCCGGCAGCCGAAGATAGGGCTGGAAAGCATTAGTGAGAGTCACTAGAGAATCAGAGGCATTTGAGAAGGGAGTGGGGTGAAAAAAAAAAGAAGAGGGGGGGTGGCAAAAAAATGAGAGGCATAAGGCATAACCAGCCCCCCTCTATGGAACCAATCAAAATCTGAGGTTCTTCGCTGGATAGAGAACACCATGTTCTAACTTAGAACCTGCTTGCCTGATCAGAACCTAGGTCATCCCTGGAGCTAAAGTAGAACCAGGGCCATAAGAGTCAGAATTAGGGGGGGGGGGGGAGCCAAACCACTAAGAGGAGCGTGAGACAAGAAAAAAGGAATCTGCACCTCAGATACACATCTCAGGGGTCCAACAACTCCCCTCTCACCCCACAGCCGCCCTCCCACTCTCTTTTCCCCAATTTACAGCAGTTTTCCATTCTCTGCAAAACAAACATGTCAGCCAAGAAGCTCCTGGAAGCCGGGATGGCCGGCATGTTCCCCTGTACCAGACACAAGAGAGATGAGAGGATTTTCTTAAAAAGATCCAACAAAAAAGCTCTTTGTCCATCTCCTATCTTTTGCTCTCTCTGTATAACTCCCCTCTCTTCCTCCCTCCCTCCCTCCCTCTCTGCCCTTGTCACCTCTCTCCACATGTGACTATTTGGCCAAGCATATGGGCCCAGAGTTGCTGACTAAGCACAGCGTCACCTAGTGAAGCTGTCACCACCTACACACTTCCATCCCCTCCCCACCCACCCAATCACCTCACCTCCACCCCCAAAGCAGAGGGAAGAGGGGGGCAAAAACAACGGATGAGAGAGTAAAGCGGTGGGAGAGAGAGGGGGACGGGTGGGCCGCAGAAAGCTGGTTTTTCTCTCTCTGTCTTGTGTGCGCGCGCGCACAGACTCACACACACACACGGCTGCCTCTCTGCTGTTTAGCCTCACAGTCATTGTAATAATTTCTTGCTTTGGTTTCATACCCACTCTTTCCAACACATATTGACACACACACACACACTTGTGGACACAGAAACACACACACACACACACACCCGTTGGACAATATTACTAGTCAACTCAGCACACCCAATCTCCCCGCAGACATCCCGACGTCAAGGCCCAGGCAGCAGCAGTGGCTGTAACGACGTGTTTTATAGACTTCTGAAAATAAAAATGCCAATATTGAAATGCAGGGCCATTCCTGTCCTAAAATAAAAAAGTTCATTAAAGGCACTTCAAATCCGGGCAAGAAACCTAATCGATCTCAAGCGTCATTTAATAAACACTCCAAAATAACTTGAAAGCCCTGTGCTCTTCAAGTCCTGCCAAATTAAAACACACGCACGCACCCCCGCACAGACATATGCACACACACACACACACACACACACACACACACACACACACACACACACACACACACACACACACACACACACGCAGGCCCTGATAGGATGACATTTGCATCGGAACGAGCCAGTTGACTACTTTTTCCATGCTTCAGCCCGCTCCCAGAGGTAGGCTCCATGCAACATGCAGACGTCACAGCGCACACTCACAGCTGTAAAATAGCCAGTGAGTGGCAGGGTAGGAACATGAGCGCACGCTGTTTGGATAAGGAGCTCGGAAAAAGCGGGTACAACTCTGGGCCAATCTCCCATAAGTCACTCTTAAAGATCGTTTCTTCGAGTGAAGGGGTTTTTAATGGGCTTCTAATGCATCAGATGCAGGTAGCTGGAGCGCGATGAGCTCATATGGACTCAGGGTAAAGCGCTACGTGTGTGTCAAGTGAGGAAACGCACAGACCCGTTGGGAAAAAGGGCGGCATTTCAAACAAAAAAAGGCCCGAGTCAGGCATATCCAAGGGTTCAAAGTTCAGAGGTTGAAGCTGTTAAAAAAAGGACCCTATGGGGTTGATGATGTAAAAGGGTTACAGTAAAGGCACCTACTGAGACATGCTTACTTCTGCTGATAACAAACTGTAAACCGATAGCATGGAAAAAAGTGGTGTGAATGCTGTTATCTGCTGGCTTACTTGACACCATTGTAATCACTCACACACACTCACACACACACACACACACACACACACACACACACACACACACTTGCTACACTGAATACAAGCCAGTGTGGAAAAACACAGTGGGGCTTGAAGCGGAGGCACAAGTCCTTAAAGGTTGAAAGTGCTTTAAAGGAGGCTGTTAAAACAGAGCCTTTGGAGTCGATGAGGTAAGGGGCCATGGCAAGGGTCCTCACTGGAACATACCAACTTCTGCTGGCAAGAGGCTGAGTGGCACAAACTGCTTTAGGTTACATGGAAAAACAGCACGAGTCACAGCTGAGAGTCAGCTGGGTGAGTTGACGTAATTGTAAGGTCAGGTGTAAGACGGATGACTTCAAGTTATACTAATCTGACTGGATCAGAGTACAAGTGGTAACTTGAATGGATACCTGGTCTACTCTCATCAAAGAAGCAGCTTGGTTAGCGCACAGACAGGCGAGGGAATCCGTCAGTCGTTCATGAAATGACAGGATTGCAAGGGAAGCAGTGATCAACTGCTGTGACAACTGTTGGCCAACACAGATTAGAGATTACTTTGAAAGAAAATATCTGCAGCACCACAACCAGATGTCTGATGGTTATGCTTTCATAAGCTTTATATTCTGCCATTAAAAAAAAAAACACACACACACACACACACACACACAACCTGGCAGTCTGCAAACCAAGTTTACTTACAGAACATTTATCAGATAGATATATAAAACTTGTTTTTCTATTGACTTTTCTTCCTGTTTATTCCATTTAAAATCCAATCCATCAAAGTGACATGTATGGTGTTCTTGATATATCTTCAACAAAACAGTCAATTCATCTTGAGAGAGCACTTGGATTGCACTGTTAATGTTTTGTTATCAGCAGTTATTGCCAGGAGTTTGTCCTGCATCAACACAGTCACTAGCAACTAAGTTAGTGACTCTGTTAGCGACTGCATACCAAACACGAAACACAATTGCTATCTAATTAGTTTCCCAGTATCACAGTTGCTAATCCCAGTATGGTAGATCAATGTTATCAGTACTGCAACCTCTGAGAGGGAGCTGTAAGCAGCTGGGTCTACATTTTTATCCTTACTGCCTGCTTTGCCCCCACTGCAGCCCTCATTTTGAAGTCTGTTTTCTCCATCAGAGATCTGAATGAAGCAAGGCAGACAGACGTTCGGGGTACATTCAGAACAGACAGAAACATCACAGGGTCCTCACTCCCTGCCAGGTCAAATTCTCTCTCTCTCTAACCCTCTCTCTCTCTCTATCTTTCCATCCAACTGTCTTGCTCGCTCTCTTCAATATCCTTCCACCATCCTCGGATGAACTCATAAGTTAGCCATTCAGATCAGCATCTCCAACAGATTTCTCCCGGGTGCTGAAGAAGAATGCGGCTCATGACAGCAGCACGGCTAATCATAACAGAAAATCTCCATTACCAAACACAGTTAAATCAGACTGCTTGCCTCCCGCCCTGTCTCTCCTCCACTCACTCATCCATTAATTCCAAATACCTCTCTTTTTCTCTCTCTCTCTCTTTTTCTCCCTTCAACATCTATGCAGGTCTTCTCCTCTCTTTCTCTGACTCTTTCCTTCCACTGCCCATCACAGACTAATTCTCCCTCTTTTTGCCTTGCTTTGCCAGGGCTCATAAAAGCGGAGTGCTAGAATGCTACATTGGGTTTCAGTAAGCCTTATAAATCACACACACAGGCCAGACCTGCAGCCCATAGGTGCAACAGAACATGGTGAACATGCCTGTATTCCATAAGAGGAGTCGGAGTTGAAGCAAGTGAGTGTGTGTGTGTGTGTGTGTGTGTGTGTGTGTGTCCATGCAGCACATATGTCAGTAAGTAAGTCAGTGAGTGAAGCACACACAGCTACAGAGGTGGATAAATGTGTGTGTGTGTGTGTGTGTGTGTGTGTGTGTGTGTGTGTGTGTGTGTGTGTGTATGTGTGTGTCTGAGTATGAGTGTGAGTGTGAAAGAGAGAAAGGACGAGACAGGGAGGAGAAAAATAACAGACGGAGGGGGGGGGGAAGAGAAAGTGCATCTGAGATGATGAACCATATGGCAAAGTAGTGCAGAGCAAGTTCCCCACTCGGGTAATCCTGCTCTTAAGTTTATTTGAATGAGAGAGCCGTTGCATCACGTCTGCACCAAAGCTAGCCCAAGCACCACACCAGACAGTGTGTGGTTCTGTCTGCTTCTCAGTATGTGTAGTCTGAGCGTGTATATGTGTGTGTGTGTATGTGTGTGTGACAGACAAAAAGAGAGTGAGTAAGTGAGTAAGAGAGAGTGAGAGTGAGAGTCTGTGAATCCAAATCTGAGTGTGCAGCCTGGACAGTGTCTTGCTGTGGTCTAACCGACGACTTTACACGCGAAACCGCACAGAAAACCTGTAAGTTCTGTTTACTGTTGCCTGAAAACACGGCAGCTTTAGCTGAACAACTAAAGCCCCGACATCTGTCAGCTACGAGGCCGTCGACAGGAGGCGCGTACTACTACTCCGCCAGAGTGTGAGACTCAGGAGTGTGTTCGCAGACATTCGCTACATCGCCGTGATCAAAGGATTTCACAGATCAGAGTCCTCACGGCACACGGTGGGCGCGTTACCCCTGAAGATCACTCACATCCCATCAAGACAGGAGAGGTAACATAATAAGGCCTGATCAAACTGCAGCAAGACTTCAAAGTGCTGTCTGCCTGCTAACTAGCACTCTGTTGCTCTGTGGCACTGGGACCAAGAGAGCTGCACTACTTCACAATGAAGTGCAGGTGATGGAGAGCATCACAGCGATTGCAGTTCTCATGAGACTGCCTGTTTATTTACCTCCACGTCAGGAAATAATGACTCCACAGTAAAATTACACACACACACACACACACACACACACACACACACACACACACACTCTTGTTTCTGTATACGTAATATGAGCAGAAATGACCGTGACAGATGACGTATGATCTTAATGTATAGGAACAATACATGGATTAAATATACATTCATACATACGTTCTCTAGCACTGTAAACAGCAGTGCAAACATAAAGAGTAATTGAGCAGTTTTTCTAACGGCCACTATCAAACACACACACGCACGCACACGCGCACACAAAAATCTCCGATTACAGTTGAGGGCACAGCTCCCCCTACTGAAACCAGAGCAGAAGTTCAAGAGACAGACTGGCCTGATAGCCATCTCATTCTCTCTGAGCTGAGTGCTGGACATCTTACCTCAGGCTGGATGGCTTTGAAGACCGGCGCATCCATGAGGGTGATCTGGCCCTGAGAAGAAAGACAAGAAACAAAACTCAGAGAGACATCTTTTACAGACTAGTGATTAGTAATAAATGTCAATACATTACATCAAGTCAAGTCACAAATATGGCTAATTTTCTTTGAATCTGTTTGCATCAGTTGGACTGTGTCTGTTGCATATGTGTATGTAAATCATTGAGACATTTATTCAGAACTCTTCTATGCATCTAGGCATTGCTTTCTGATTCAGTGACTGTTTATGCATCTACGCCGGTAGGAGTCAATGAGCTGACAGTGCAAACAAACTCAAGTTTCACGGGTGGAAAAACAGTACACATCTGCGCATGTATGTCACTTTCCCTGTCTGAGTGAGTGTCTCTGTGTGTGAGTGAGTGAAAGCTCCACACTGTGAAGCAGACAGAGGCCTTTGAATAATGGATAGATCGTCTGTCTCCGCTGTCCTGTTCTCTCTCAGAATGTGGGTTAATGGGTGGCTCATAAATAAGTTAAGGGAAGCCTTGGAGCTACTGCAACCCATACGCAGGGCCTCTCAGACAGGGAGGTCGAGAGCAGAGGTGCCCTGAAGATCCATGACTCCTTAGATCCAACCAAAGTCAAAGTCTGTCCTCTAGTGGTGAAAGCTGAAAGCACTGGACTTTGGGTTTTGGGCATGTTTGTGTTTAAACAGCAGAAAGCAAACAAATCACCTGAATTTACTAACGGTCACACCTGCCAGTACAAACAGGCGTTTGTTCAAAAGGATGTGTGGCAAAGAATGTCAGGAATCTAGCCTAGGAGAAGACCAACTGAAGCCTCTCAAATCTTAAGAAATTCTGGAAAACAGTTTTTGACACACCGCTAAGCCTCCAGACAGTGTAGGAAAGAGAAGCTAAAAACAGCATCTTCATAAGCCATATGTCTATGATTTAGTCCCCCACAAACAGGAGTTAAAGAACACTGTGGAAATAACTTCTCAGACGATAAGGAGCCATCAGATATGGCAGATTTACTGGGAGCACACACTCTTCATCAAATTTGGGCTTTGTGCATTTGACAGAGAGTCTCTTCCCTCCTGCAGATGGGATCTTGTCGGGGCGATTTCTGGACAAGGAACTACTGCGAACTACTTGCAGCATTAGGTTGGATGCAGGTTCTTTTTTCACCCAATATGTTTAATTCAAATGTCACAGGAAATTAACGCCTGCATGACTTCCTGCCAACAGCCATCAATTATTAGTGAACAAAACTGACCCATTTCACATCTCCTCTCCTTGTCTTCCCTCCCTCCCTCTCTCTCCCTCTCTCCCCCTCTCTCCACATCCCTCCCTCCCTCCCTCTCTCTCTCGTTCTCTTGGCTGCACTTTCTGCACTTCTCAGAGGGCAGAGAATCTTCCAGTAAGAGAGTAGGCTAAGAGTTGAAGAACACTGACTTGAAACCAAATAACACAAAAACACCACACACAGAACTCAAAGTAAAGAGGGGAAAAAACAAAACAATGTACACACACACACACACACACACACACACACACACACACACACACACACACACACACACACACACACACACACACATACAAAAAAGGGGCTCTTACCGCATATTCCTCAGGAGTGACCTTGAGCACATCAAAGACGACAGCGTCAAAGCTCTTCTTCAGCTCCGAGGAGCCCTTGTCACTCAGGGACTCGGAGCTGCTGCTCTTCTGTACATGGAGGGTCAAGACCGACACAGGGTGGAGGGGAAGTGGGGATTGGGGGGGGGGGGGAGAGAAGTGGAGGAATGGACGGGAAGGGAGTGACAGAGAGAGAAAGAGATGAAGAAAGAAAGCGAAAGAAGAGTGTCAGACAGTAGAGCACAAACTTTATTCCACCCGACTGAATCTGTGCAGGCGATGACAGCAGGACTTAAAAGCACAACTCTGTCTAGTCTGTGTCTACATGTAGTCTAGCATCTCTAGGGCAGGGCCAGGCGGTTGGGGCTAAGGAGCTATTCACGGCTCATATAACCAGAAGGGTGCTGGTTCAACACTGTCTCCGTTTGACTACTAAAGTGTCCTTGAGCAGGACACTGGATGCTGAGCTATTCTTCAACACTGTGGTGTATGTGTAAAAACCAAGTGCTCTCAGAAGTACAAAAGGGCTACATATATTTCCATTCACATTCACAATGTAGCCTAATCTGAACAAATAATTAAGAGTTCTATGTGCCCTACTAACTCTCATAAGAACTTAACCAATAGTGGACACCAACACAAACACACAAAGATTCCCCTGTAGAGTGAGTTTGTACTTTACCTCGGAAGCCGTGACGGCAGAGGCGGCGACATTTGATTGGCCATTGGGGACATCCATCATTCCCAAACCATCCGTCTCTAGCGAAGCAGTCTCTTCATGATTCTAACTGGGATCAGCTTTGCCTGCCAGGCACTCTGCAAAGACACACACACACACACACACAAGTAGAGTGAGTGTGCAAGGCCAGTATAAGGCCAGAGACAGAGTGGAACACCCAGGACAAACAATGGATTACAGACGCAAACACACACACACAGACACACACACACACACACACACACACACACACTTCATTCCAGAAGAGCTAGCCTGGACAGAGAGCAGATCAAAGACAAGACAGCACCTTTATTGTGGGGCAGACTAGCTTCTGATCCAGCACCTTAAGATTAGCACCAGATAAGACACAAGACACAAACAACAAAGAGACACATAAAGGTACACATGCACAGGTCTAGCAACACAAAAGATGCTGTGCATCACTCCACACACACACACACACACACAGAAACTTTGATTTGGCTGTAGAACATGAAGCAGAAGGGGCTCAGCAGTTTAAGCTTGTGTTCTGGCAAGAGGTGTGTGTGTGTGTGTGTGTGTGTGTGTGTGTGTGTGTGTGTGTGTGTGTGTGAAATTTTGTGAGTATTTGCTTTACCTGATAAAGTAGGGTAAGGGTTGCCTGGGGTCAGCAACATTATTTATTTGTATGCTTGGCTTGGCCCGGGGAGATGTAAGAGCAGAGCATGGAACAAGATACACTGACACCGTGTGTGGGTGTGTGTGTCTCCGTCTCCATCTCTCCCTCTTTCTCTCTCTCTCTCTCTCTCACACACACACAAACACGGCTGAGAGAAAAAGCATGTTTGAAAGAGTTTGTGTTTTGCAAATTGAACTTCTTGAGACTGGTGTGTCTAAGTCTGTCTGTTTCTTTATGTGTGTGCGTGTATGTGTGTGTGTGTCTAATAGTAAACAGGTGTTCACTCGACTCCGTGGAGCTTTAAGTCTCAGCCGACTTGTAATCCTAATTAAACCCTCTCACTCGCATATCCACACACACAGTCTCTCACACACACACACTCACACTCTCTCTCTCACACACACACACACACACACACACCACTAATAAATCTCATCTTGGTAGAATCATTCCACCACTGAACCTAATGCATAATAATGATATGGCATTCAATCAGCTCACATACAACCTCACTCTCCAACACACACACACACACACACACACACACACACACACACACACACACACCTTTTTCTATCAACTCATATGAGACAGTCACTCGTCCTCCAAAAGCCCTCTTACCTGCTGTGTGTCAGATGAGCATCGCAACTGAGCATGTGCAAGACTCTCTCCTCCGAAAATACTGCTCTGTGTGCTTTTGAATGCCAGACGCCTGTCAACCCCTGAGAGAGGAAGAAGAGAGAGAGACATGACTAATCTGAACATCAACACCAACGCACACGGCACGCAGAATTTCTGAAAAAAAGGTAACACAGAAAAGATTACAACCCAGACAACGGACATGAGAACGGTATAGTATAGTATAGTATAGTATAGTATAGTATACAGTAGTACACATACTCTTGATTCCGTGGGGGAAATTTGGTCTCTACATTTTGACCAATTGTGAATTAGTGAAACACACACAGCACAGGGAATACACAGTGAGGTGAAGCACACACTAACCCGGAGAAGTGCTACAGCGGCGCCTGGGGAGCAGTGAGAGGTTAGGTGCCTTGTTCAAGGCCACTTCAGCCCGTTTGGGAATCGAACCGGCAACCAGTAAGCATTAGGCCACGGCTATTGAGCAAAACTACACAGACTGCTCAACTCGAACTCGCTTAGAGCTAATTCCAAGAAAGACCAATATGGGACACATCTCAAGGACATTTCAGTCCTCAGAGAACAACCTCCACAGTTCTTGCTTTCTGGAAGAAAACGCACAAACTACCTGTTCAATGGGGCTGCAAACACTGAGCGCTGTTCACCACAAGGGGGAGCTGGACCTTTGCAAAACATTCTGAGCAGAGGAGTGAAGAGTGCAAAATGTTCAATCCAAAAATGAGTGTGAACACCACCTTAAATAATGATCCAGGACCTGCTCAGTGGTTATTCAGTGGTTAAGTTTTGCACTGAAATAGGAACGGCTGATCCAAAATCAGCTGTTTGAGGCCATGGGGGTGGGGGGGTGGGGGGGGTAACGGGAGAAGATTGATTACAACGACTGCCAGTGTTACAAAGGAGCACTTGTGTGTGAAGGAGTATTTGTGAGCGTGTGTGTGTGAGTGTGAGTGAATGAGAGAGTGAGTGAGTAAAAGAGAGAGTGTGTGTGAGAGTATGTGTGTAGGGCAGTAGGCAGAGAGAGAGAAAAAGAGAGAGGGAGGGAGGGAGAGAAAAGAAAGCAAGAAAAAAAGAAAGGAGAAGAAAGAAGAAGAAAGAAAGAAAGAAGACCAGATCCAAATATGAGAGAGTGTGGATAGGGATGGGGTGTGTGTGTGTGTGTGTATATATATACACACATGTTTGAGAAACAGTTAAAAATAAACAAATGAATAAAAAAAAAAAAAAAAAAAAGTGTGTTACTGTGTTTTTTCATAACAGGTACATGTGACTGACCAAGAGGGCTGTCAAAAGACAGAAAGAATGTCAGTATGTGAGTGGAGAGTGTGACATCGTGCCAACACATGTGTGGGAAGGGGGGAGAGGTCGCAGGCGCGACCCTGCACAGGGGTCACTCAGTTGAACGACAGGGTCACATGAGAGTCACTACAGAGAAGGCAGCACAGCCTGCAGGGGCAGTGAGGCCTTCTGGGAACTCTCAACCGTGCCTGAATTAGTACCGGCACAGAGAGAAGAAGAGAGGTGGTGGAGGAGGAGGAGGTGGAGATGAAGGGAGAGAGAGAGAGAGTTATGACTATAAAAAAAGATCTCAAACGCACTGTGCTGGAGAGCCAAGATGAAACTGTCAAAAATCCAAGCCATGGTTGAAAAGAAAACGCTGGGCACTGTATTAAATAAAGACTCTCCAACTGAGTGAGAACAGAAGAGAGAAGAGGTTTGAGAGCCCAGAATAAAGCAGACGCTGACAGTGAGCCATGATGTAGGGCTGCAAATACAGAAGAGGCTCTCACTCCGAACACAAGAATTAGCTTAGGCCTCCTGCTTACAGACCTCCAACTAGATTAGTCCTAATCTGTCAGCAATTTTAGGTCTTCCAAAGGGGGAAAACAACAGTTGAGCTCCAGCCTACATTCCTTATTCCTAATGATAAACAGTCTGGCTGCTGTTTTAGTGGTTCAGCACCATGCAAAAAGCCTATTTCCATCGCCCTTCATAACAAACCAATTTCAGCAGCTCGGAAGCTGAACTTGTGCTAACAGTGGCGCTTTTGATACTTGTTACGTGTGGTGGCCTGAGTGGATTAGGTGCTGGTCAAGTGTTTTCACCTTTTTGTTCACGAGTGCTACTCACCCAAGGTCTAACAGTGGGAGCAGTCAAACGCCGTGACCAGCCAGCCAGCCGGCCGGCCACACACAGACACACATACACAGAGAGAGAGAGAGAGTGGGGTAGGCATCTCTGCGTGTCAATGCAGACCCTCCAATTCAGCCTCTCACAATCCGCTCGCCGTCTGGTTTCCATGGGATTGCCATGGTGATGAGAGAGCTTGAGCACTCTTCCAAAACAACGAAACAAAAAAACGCAACAACGAAAAAAAAAGCAAAATAAAAGAAATGGAAAATCAATTAAATAAATCCAGACGGCTTGCAAAATGGTGTTGTGGACAACCAAACTCATAGATTGTGGATGAGGCCTTTTCCGCTCAATCCCTGACTGACAGGATGACAATGGAGGAGTCTGTGCCTTGTTTGGTATTTCACGCAAGCAAATGGCTGGGTGCCGTGAGCAAGCCAACGGCCCAACTTAACAGCAATTTGAGAGTGAAAGAGGTACTTCTGTACCACTTCACCAGCTCAAGGGGAAGAGAACAGAATTTCAGTTTGAGTGTCAGGGACAGGGAAACAACAGACACGTATGCACACACGCACGCACGCAAATTCTTCTTCTCTAGTTTCTCCCAGCCTCTTGTCCACAGGGATAAGGCTACAGGGCCCTTCCCATAATCCGCTCTGGCCACAAGTTTACCAAGAGCCCCGAGCACACAGGCCTGATGCCGGGGGGGGGTCAGAGGGAGATGACCACACTGTTTACCCTTCTCACAAACTACCCCCCTGAGAACACCTCAGGCCCTGACAAAAAGCGTTGGGACATCTCCATGACCAAAGATAGAGGCCATACAACCAGAGAGGGTAAAAGCCAAACGAAAGGCGCAAATTTTCATTAAGTTCCATGTTCTGTTTTAGCAAGGGGGAGGGGGAATCACCCAATACACAGACCAGAGTCGACCCTTCATATTCCAATGATACAGAAGATCATTGAAAAGTTCATATTGTGACAGTGTGACACTCCCACTGCCACACAGACCGGAACTGTTCATGTTTGCTCCCATTGTGATGCATTATGTTCCTCCATCTTGGTCAGTAGTCAATGATCGCCATGTCTCACATTAGTGGTTTTCATCCTGGTTTAATATAGTTTCTCTCTCTCGCTCTCTCTCTCTTTTTTAAACATTCTCTTTCCTCAACCACATCACTTCATCCTCTGTTCTTCAAGGCCCCCTTAGGGAGATGTTTACTTACTGTAGGCTGACTAATATGTTATGTGCTTCTTCTCTCTCTTGCTGTGTGTGTGTGTGTGTGTGTGTGTGTGTGTGTGGTGTGTGTGTGTGTGTTGTGTGTGTGTGTGTGTGTGTGAGTGGTTGCAGCGCCAGTGCTTTCTTCCACTTCTTCTGTTCCGAGGAATGCTCGCCTGGTGGGATCTGTGTGTGTTTGTGTAGCCTCAGGCAACTAGCCTGTATGTGTGTGTGTGTGTGTGTGTGTATATGTCTATATGAACAGTGGAATGCTGCCTGGAGTGTGCCCATGCCTGTGTGTCTTGCCTATGAGTGTGACTGTGCAGTTGTCCGTCTGCCTCTATGTTAGTGTGCAAGTGTGTGAGCACTTCTATTCATGTGCGTGTCAGAAAAAGGGCAAACATCCATGCCTGTATTTCACCTATGTGTGTGAGACTGCTGGTAAAATTCACTTGTGTGTGTGTGTGTGTGTGTCCATATATCCATAACAAGAGAGCAAGATAGGGGGGAGAGAGAGAGAGAGAAAGAAAGAGAGAGAAAGAGAGAGAGAGAGAGAGAGAAAGAGAGAGAGAGAGAGAGTGCGAGAGCTGGCAGGCCAGTGGCAATAAGTGAAAGCGGAGGCGACTGAGTGCAGCCGGGAGGACAAATGAGGGAATAGATGGATGGAAGGATGGATGGAGGAGGAGTGCGGGGGTGTAACGGAGGGGTGGGAAGAAGTCTCCTGTTGGGACCTGTTGCGGAGGAAGTGAGACAAAAAGAATGACTAAGCCTAAAGGGATGTGGGCCTCTCTCCTCTCCTCTTCTCTCCATTTTTCCTTCAGCTCTTTCTCTCTTAATCTTTTGTCTCTTTCCTCTTCTCTATTTGTCCCTTTGTTATGCTTTGGAACTCTCCCCATGGTTTGTTCTAGAAAGACTGTTGACATTCTATGACACACAACTCCTTTTCAAAACAATCACAAAGGCAGCGTGCACAGCACGACACGTACGTCTCGTACATGTGGACAGTACAGTACAAATGACTGTGTATATTTGTGTGTGTGTGTGTCTTTCCTGCGTGTTACACAATCAGCAGGCAGTGTGTGTGTGTGTGTGTGTGTGTGTGTGTGCAAAGAGTGCTGTTCCGAGTCGCTCTGTGCACACAGCCACATGTTCCTCTTTTTTCTGTTTGCACGGGGCCTCCCTGTGCTCCCCGTCATCTCCACCGCGCACTCATCCTTCACCCTCCCTTTTCTCTTCTTCATTCACCACCTCTCATCACTCGCTCTCCCCTAAGGCCAACGCAGCAACCTGCCCGTCTGTCTACTATTAGTCCCCAGAGGGAGAGTTGGAGACAGACATACGGACGGACAGGGTGATGAGAGACAGCCGCTGAAATGGAAAAAGTGAGGTCACCTGCCTCTCATGTGAAATTGTAAGGGAGAGGAGAGTGTGTGTGTGTGTGTGTGTGTTTTGGATAAAACAAGGAGAGATGGAGGAGAGAGAGAAAGAGAAAGAGAAAGAGAGAGAGGGTTACAGACTGTAACTGACAAACAACACTATTTCAGGCACAGACTCTGCAAGTTTCGTTTTTTTTCCCTTCCTGAGTGTGTGAGAATGAAGAGAGAAGTGTGTGAGAAAGAGATGGTGTGACAGAGACTGAGAGACACAGAGGAAAAGAGATATGGAAGGAGAGAAGGAGGGAGGTGATAACACCCTTTCTAAGACTGTACAATCTGCAAAGAAACAGAGGGCTGAGACAGCAGCCAAAGAGGGAAAGAGAGAGGGGGAGAGAGAGGGGGGGGAGAGAGAGAGAGAGAGAGAGAGAGAGAGAGAGAGAGAGAGAGAGAGCAGGAGAAACAGGGAGAGAGAGAGGAAGAGAGGAAGAGAGGGTGAGAGGAGGGGAGAGGGGAAGAGAAGGGAGAGGAGGAGAGGAGAGAAGAGAGGAGGGAGAGGAAGTGCCATGCCTGTTTAAATGGTGCCAGACAGACACAGGGCAGCGCAGCGGGCATCTCGTCCGGTCACAGATGGCCAATAGATAGCATTGCATGTGCTGGCACAGAGTGCACTTCCAGTAGAGGGCATAAGTCAATGCCAGATAGGGCCAGAAGGATTCTTATACTCTATTCCATCTCCACTGCCCAGCCAATGACGCCGCCCACATGCCTGGCACGACCGCATCATTGTCAGGGGACCCTCTGGCACCTTGCGGGACGGTCGTTACGGGAGTCTCGGGATTTTGTCGAGCCAGATGACAAACAGCGGCCGTCCGCATGGCCTCTTAAACGAGGTTAGCCAATTCCAGCTCCCACTGCCTCCATCGCAGCCGGCAAGACTCGATAAGGAGCGGAATCGCACGCCGCCAACGTCAATGAGCGAGGCATCATTAAAACGCCATCGCTGTTGTTTGTCAGCCATGGTTTGTGTGTGTGTGTGAGTGTCAGTGAGAGAGAGTGAGAGTGAGAGTGAGAGTGTGTGTGTGTGTGTGTGTGTGAGTGAGTGAGTGTGTCAGTGTATTTGTAGGGGTCAGGGAAGGACGTGCAAACAATCCTGCTCTGTTAACAGAGGGTAGTGATTGCACTCACACACACACACACACACACACACACACACACCAACTGTATCATAATCTCATGCACTGGTTTATTTAGAGGCTTAACACTTGTCCTTATTACACAACACTCTTGCTAACCAGTGTGTACAGCATGCCTTCAAGTCCACACAAACACACGTTGGCTACATCCTCTTTACACGTAAACAGTCCAGCCTACACTAATTAAAACACCATAGGATCTGTGTGTTTTTCTGTCTATGTCAGTGTGGGAGTGT
>PYXC01001217.1:2512500-2577500 GCA_015244755.2 Tenualosa ilisha
ACACTGTCTGTGTGCACTTACAACACAAATTCACACACACACACACACACACACACACACACACACACACATCTATATACACACACAAACACAATTCACACACAAATCATGCCCGACTGCAGACTTCACGTTGCTTGGAGACGGTCAGTCATTTCACCAGCAAAAGAAAGGGGATAGTGAGGGGGGGTGGGGGTGGGGATACTGGAGTCTCATTCCGGCACAACAAGTTCCACGGAAGACACAGGAAATGCAACCACCCCTCCGCAGGCCACTGAAAAGTCAGGGTTTTTGGAACGAGCGAATGCTTCCCCCTCAATGCTCATTTCCTTACTACCCTTCCACACACCCCCTACCTCTCCCCGCCCCCCCCCCCAACTTTTAGGTTCATGGCCAGGTCAGGACAGGAGAGGACTGGTGCCAGGGCTTTAGAGCAAGAGCCCAGGATTGAAGGCTCAGAATTGGGCTCGAGAAGCACTGTATTCCGTGAGGAGGACTGCTGTTGGGTGACTACTAATCAAAAAACATCAAAAGGGCTGGAGAGTTGAGATGAAGGGGTTCGGGTGTGTATGTGTGAGTGTGTTTGAGTGTGTGCGTGTGTGTGTGTGGGGGGGGGGGGGGTCACGCACTCTGCTCCTCTAAATCACTGCTGGGGCACAGGGGTAGTTTCCTCTGGCAGGGTGAGAGCTTACGACCGCAGCCTGGTGTCATTTTAACCACCCTAGGGGCAGCAGCTGAGGAGAGGCTGCCTGCTGCTGGTCGCCTCTGGGGGAGGGACCTGAGGAGGGTGGAGAAGGGTGGGTGGAGATGGGTGGGTTTCCCAGTGGAGCCCCTCCTCCAGGCCCGAAGGCAGAGAATGGAGGTGAGGAGAGGAGAGGTCGTCAGCCGTCTGCTCAGAGGCAGAACTGATGACCAGAGAACGAAAGAACCGACAGACAGAAGGGTGTGTGTGTGTGTGTGTGTGTGTGTAAGGGTGTGTGTGTGTGTGTACAGATGAGTGAGCGAGTGAGATGGAGAGATACAGTGAAGAGAGAGCCAAAGCAAAAGAGAAAGAGATGGCGTGAGAGAGAGAGAGAGAGAGAGAGAGGGGGTGAGAGAGCGCTAGCTATAAAAAGCCAAGGTCACAGCACACCAGGCTGCCAGGGACTGATTAGGAGCAACGGAATTTGACAAATGGAGCCCGAAGAGCAGAGAGCAAGCCGCAGGTGGTGCGTGAGTGTGTGTGTGTGTGTGTGTGTGTGTGTGTGTGTGTGTGTGTGTGTGTGTGTGCGTGTGTGCGTGTGTGCGTGTCTGTGTGGCCTGCCTGCCTGCCTGCTTGATGTGTGAATATAGCCTGGTGTGTGTGGGTGTACCACTGTCTTTTAGACAGAAAAATGAACACATCCACTCTGAATGGATGCAAGTACAAATCTGTTTGTCCACTCATTTTAGCATAATATTTACACATACACACTGTGTTTTTTCTACACTGTATGAATTGCTGTTCATGCGTGTACCTTAGTGTGTGTGTGTGTGTGTGTGTGTGTGTGTGTGTGTGTGTGTGTGTGTGTGTGTGTCTGAACATGCTCACCTCCCTCCCCAACCCCCACTTTCTTAGCGGAGTGTCTGAGCTCCACCTGAGCGGACTGCTGATGAGCATGGCGTCACACACACCTGCCGTGGCCACGTCCTCTCTTGTCACTAAACGACTGATCAGGGGTCAGCTGCCACAGCCACAGCTGCCTACTAATGACTGAGGAGGAGAGCGTGTGTGTGTGTGTGTGTGTGTGTGTGTGTGAGAGAGAGAGAGTGACATGGAAAAAAAAGCAAGGCAAAAGTGAGAGACATGACAGACTAGTGAAAGAGAAAGAGAGTGAGAGATGGTGTGAGAGAATGAGAACACAAGGGAGTGGGAGTGGACGACAGAGAGAGAGAGAGGAGAGAGAGAGAGAGACAGAGAGGACAGCAACAGCAGCACTTGAGGTGGTTTAACAGTTTGATCCTCAGCAGCCATAAAGCAGCCCAGGGCGGCCTGGCATGACGACATCACGTACATGCCCAGATGGAAATGGCCTTTCACGTCGCCTTGCTGAGAGAGGAAATGACCCGCCATTTGCACCACCGTCTCACTGCGACCCTCAGGAGAATGGGTCTGCTTACTTGCTTGCTTGGGAAAAGATGGGTTTGAAATGGCCCATGTGCAATTGCTGTGGAGGGTAGAGGTGTTTTTAAAAACAACAATAAAAAAAACACATAAACAACCTTGTGAGTGAGAGAGAGAGAGAGAACACTGGAGGAAAAGAGAGAGGGATGAAGGAGTGAGAGATGGATGGTGGGATAGAGAGAAGGGGACAGAGGAGGTTAAAGACACAGAGGGGAAACACTTAAGAAGGTGTCAGGCAGGCAGAGAATGAGAATAGGAGGAAAAAAAAGAGTGAAAAGAGACTTGTTGAAATTGAGGGGGAGAGAGAGAGAGAAAGAGAAAGGAGGGGGAGAGGGAGAGTGTGTGTAAGAGAGCGAGAGAGAGAGAGAGTGTGCACGAGTATGGGTGAGAATGAGTGAAAGACAGAGAGAGAGGAAGAAAGAGAGAGAGAAAGAAAGGCAGGCTGGCGGGGCAGTGGGCAGTGTCAGGAGTAATGTTGTAGTCGGACGGCAGCAGGCTGCTCTGCTGGGCCACGCGGCTCTGTGCTGATTTAGGACCCTCTGGGGAGTTGCCTGCCTGATGCCAGCCGGCCTGCTGCCAAGCTGCCTGCCTTCCTCTAGGCCGTCTCCCCAGTCCCCTCAGCCTTACTGCAATTCCATCCTGCATCCTGTAGCCTGCAATGAGTGATTATTTGTGTGGTTTGGATGTACCCTAAGCAAACCAATGAACTAGCCAAACGCTATAGTCTAGGAGTAGGCTCTGAGACAACACAACAAACCCCATCATCATACAGCCTCCTCCCTGCAATACCACCATGCCTCTTCACTTCGGTCATCCTAAACACACTAGAATGGACTAGGACACCCCACTGCCTTCTGAACACCCCCCCCCCAACAGTCTCTCCTCTCCTCTTCTCTTCCTCTCCAAGTCTTTAGCATACTATCCCCACCCACTCCCTTCCTCTCCTCTCTTGCTTTATTCTTTGTCTGTACGCCAACTCTTTTGGTCTCGTTTTGCTCAACACTCCCCCTCCTCTTTCTTCCTTTACTCAGATTGTTTACACAGACGATGAATGCCATGTTCCCCATTATCTTCAATCGCTCCCTGAGGTGAAAGCAGTCGACAGGAAAGCCATCAGGAAAAACATGTGGGCGGGGGGGGGGGGGGGCATGTCGGATAGGGCTACAACACCTCAAGCCTGAGGTGATGACTGCTGTGGTGGTCACTTGACAGCAATAAGGAAAAGGATTTCAGTCATAATGACCAGAACAGTGGCGCACACACACACTTTTTCTCTGCTTTGGCTCACTAAAGGAAACAGCTGAGATGGTTATCAGTTCCGCTACAGAGTTTTCAATCTTTACTACATACTTGAAAGCAAACAGCGCAGCAAACAGATTCGACAGCATTACGTGGGGCTTCAGCAACCACAGATAACAACCGAATGTGATCAGAAACCACATTATAAACATTATCACAGATACACAAACACACACACACACACAACACACACACACACACACAATAAAAATCAACAAAATGGGCCAGAGGTTAACAGTTTTGTCCTTTGTTCGTCAGTCTATTTCAACATTTCTGCACACACACACAAACACACACACACACACACACACTCACACAGTATTGAAATGTACACACAGAGCAGAGCAGACCACATGACTCCAGTTGCATCACTCTGGACAAACAACAATAAAACAGGAAGTTATCAATCAGCCACAAGACACGCTGGCAACAACCACACATCTCACGTGCCTGACACAGATACAGCCTAAAGTAGGCCTCAAAAGGACATACTGTAAGCTTTCTGTCCGCAGAGAACCATTTGGCATCAAGTGACACCAGACGGCTGCAACGGAAGCAGGCTCATCATGACTGAAAAGCACAAAGCTGACTGGTGTGCAAATCAAGTGCAATGTATGTGTGCTTGTTTTGTGTGTGTGTGTGTGTGTGTGTGGTGTGTGTGTGTGTGTGTGTGTGTGTGTGTGTGACTGACTGGATGATTGAACCCAAGATGGTGTGGTTCCTCCTCAAAACTTGCAAAACTCAGAGGACAACATACAGGTTAAGGGTCAGCTAATGTAACAGCAATAGATTGGTCCTAGGGCATTTTGTAAGGATCACAGCCATAGCCACACACCCATAAAACAAAACACACACACACACACACACACACACACACACACATCAAGCTGTGAGGCTTATGTCCAGTCATGTTCCAAAAGGCCACTGATTAGAAGAGGGATTGATGATCAATTGTATTGACTGGAATGAAACAGCTCAATCTGTTAATGGGTTCGCGGCAGGACAGGCTGATGTGTCCTAACAGCAAATGAAAACGAAACCAACTGGCCCGAGATCAGCTGTGCTCACATGAGCCAACAGGCCCGAGCAGTAAACAGACACCTCTCAGATCAGTGTTTCCCTTTTGCTGCACAACAGCTGAAGCAACCTCAGGCGCCTCCTGTTCCATAGTACAGCCTTCTCTTTGGAACAGGAACAGAGGCAGAGCTACCGAAACACAAACCGAAACGGCAAACCAGTGAGGCATCTCTGCCCACTGGGAGAGTCGAGTTTGAAACTATGTATTAATAGGCCGGCCGACAATGATAAATGGGATCTTAATTGGCCGTTTACGTCTTCCCAGTGTCCTCTGCAAGCTGAGGCGGCGGTGACGGGATGACTCATCAGAGGCAGCGAAGCCTCTGCTTGTTACCACGGTAGGCGATATGCGTGGGATCTGCCGGCGAGCTGGATCACAGGCGTTTAATTTCGCCTCCCCCTGAGCGTACCGAAGCGCGTGCAGTGCGGCGTAGCGTGGAGATCACAAGACAAGTCGGCCTGACACGTCTGAGTGAGAGCGCGTGACTCAGAACTGTCACGTCACGCCCTGTGTGCACTCACTCTTTCTTTCCCTCTCTCTCTCTCTCCCGTCACTCTCTCTCTCTCTCGCCCCCTTTTCATTTCTCTCCATTCTTGTCTATGCCTGCCGTAGACCTGACACCTCGCAGCTCACTGCCACATGCCCGCCTCGCTCAGCATCAAAGCTCACCATTGGGGTTTCCTCCCCAGACTCATGACTCACTCCTCTTCTACATGCCGCACACACACACACACACACACACACACACACACACCATATTGCGTGTGGAGTTACACATGCAGTTACATCAGGGATGTATGAACCTTATGGTCTCTATCCATCTCTGTCTCTCTATCCGTCTCTGTCTCTCTATCCGTCTCTGTCTCTCTATCCGTCTCTCTACCCGTCTCTGTCTCTCTCTCTGTCTCTCTATCCGTCTCTGTCTCTCTCTCTCTGTCTTTCTATCCATCTCTGTCACTCTCTCTGTCTCTCTATCCATCTCTGTCTCTCCCTCCCTCCCTAACAATCTCTCTGCCAGTTGGCTCGGAGGGCTCGAGCTGAGACAGAGCAACATGCTGCAGCCTGACAGAATGCAGGCCCAGACACAGGCTTCACAAAGGCAGAAACACACACGCACACGCACGCACACACACACACACACAAAACAAATCCTTAAATCAGAGATGGGACATGCACACACAAACACACTCAACAGCTTTTACACTCACACACACACACACAAACACAGAGACAACATGTTGAGGCAACCTTGTATGAGGCTTGTTGGCCTGATAATGGTCGTTTTCACAGCAAGGCCTGGAGAGGGCGTTCAGAGGATTAAAGCCATCACACACACACACACACACACACACACACACACACTGATGGAATCTGTCAGCAAGTACCAAACAGTTCTACTACATGCCATCATATCAGAAAGTGGCAAACATTCTCTAGAGGAATGCACATGCTGCATGCGTATCTACACACACACGCACGCACACGCGCACACACACACGCACACTCGCTGATTACAGTTGAACATCCACAGAGCCTGCCAATACAAAGCCTGTGAGGAGAGCTGGCTTTTAACGCACAACCACAAATCTCCCAGAGCGGGCCGGGATGACAGGCAGAGGACTCCACTCTGACCCCTGTACTTTTGTGCTCTCATCTGTATACATGGAGCATGGCCAACACACTGCTTTTCCCAGTCAAGCCTACCGGCACAGAGCAGCTTTATGAAACACACACACACACACACACTTGTAAATTCTATCACCCTTAGCAGGGGAGCAATGAGTTAGAATTGCTTTTAAATATACAGCATTTGGTATTTGTGTATATACAACCAGAGTGTATGCCTCTTTAACCGCCTGATATCATTTACGAAACACACACACACAGACACACACACATATGCAGACACAGACAGACAGACAGACACACACATTTTTAAATTCTATCATCCCCAGCAGGGGAGCAATGAGTTAGAATTGCTTTTAAATCTACAGTATTTGTGTTTATACAACCAGAGTGTATGCCTCTTTAACCGTCAGACATCACTGGTTTAACATACCTGTGCATGTTTAGCTTTGGTGCCATTAGTTTATTAGGATGAGTGGAGCATAGTGTGGCTAAAGTGGAATCACTGTCATGGAACTGGGAGTCCCCCACCTCTGTGTGTGTGTGCGCCTGTGCCTGTGTGTGTGTGTGTGTGTGTGTGTGTGTGTGTGTGTGTGTGTGTCTACCCTGTGGGGACGTCCTCAGCCCTGTGCTTAAGATGGATTCAAATTCTCCTAGCCCTCATGAGACCGACCTCCGCCCTTTCCACTCCTCCCTCTCACAGACACACAGACACAGACACACACAGACACACACACACACACACCCCTCTTCCTGGCTCTCTCTCTCTCTCATCTCTTCATCTCTCTATGGTTGACTAGCTCACAGAGCGGCTGGTCTCTAGAGGGGCTACAGATAACATGCCCAATTACCACCTCAGACACAGCGAGCACACACACACACACACACACACACACACACACACACACACACACACACACACACACACACACACACGCACACAGACAGAGGACGAAAACAGCATTGTGCTCAGGGGCCAAACAAGGCCAACAACCCAGTGCAAACAGGTCCAAATGAGACAAAACTGTAGCCATTCAGAGAGGCCAAAACAAAACAAAACAAAAACAAAACAAAAACAGCAAAACAAAAAGGTCACGTGAGGTGGCAATGGATAACTGAATAATGAATTATGTAAACAAACATATAAACAGTTTGCAATGCCCCACAAATCCACTAATTAACCCACTCTGCTATAACAATTATCTACCATTAAAAAACAATAAACTAGACTAAAGGTCAATTTATGGTTGTGTAACTTTGTCGATACGCAGGCAAACACACACACACACACACACACACACACACACACACACACACACACACACACACACACACACACACACACCCCTGCTTGAGGCCAAGGAAGTCTCTATATGAGAGGGTTTGTGAGGGTGGAACCAGAGCCTGTTTGCATCTGTTTGCTTTCAGCAAGGTCACCAGGGCAAAGGCAACCCTCAGCAAGTGTGTGTGTGTGTGTGTGTGTGTGTGTGTGTGTGTGTGTGTGTGTGTGTGTGTGTGTGTGTGTGCACGTGTTACGGGTGGGTGGACAGATAAAACATAACTCATAAAAACAGATCCAAAAAAAGTACGGGGGGGGGCGGGGGGGTATTTAATGTACAGAGAGAGAGAGAAGAGAGAGAGAGAGAGAGAGAGAGAGAGAGAGGGACAGTGAGTCAGAGAGAGAGGGAAAGAGAAAGAGACAAAGAGACAGAAAAAGAGAGAAAGAGAGAGAGAGAGAGAGAGAGAGAGAGAGAGAGAGAGGAGAGAGAGAGGAGAGAGAGAGAGAGAGAGAGAGAGAGTGTGTGTGTTAGTAAGATTGTGCAAGGCACTGTGGTAGTAGTAATAAACAGTATGTAAGATAAAGAGAAATGAGAGAGAGAGAGAGAAAGGGACAAAGAGGGAGAGAGAAACAGCAGAAAGACACAGTATGTAACATATGGGGGGGGGGGACATAGTGGCTGATTCTCACTGCTGTCAAGCAAAGGAGCTGCAACAGTTGTACATTTTAGCAGCCTACCATCTTGCCTACCCAACCTTACCCCCACCCTCCATCAATCTCTTACTCCTCCGCTCCCAATGCATCCCCCTCTCCCTCCGTCATTACATAATGTGCCCCCCTCTCTATCTCTCTCTCATTCCCTCGCTCCCAGAGAGAGCCCCTCACACACCTCTCAAATCCCCCCTGTTCCCGCTGAGCGCCAAACACTCTGCAGCCAGACCTCATGTTCTATCAACACAGGCGCCTAATACGGCTGAAAGCACACACACACACACACACACACACACACACACACACACACACACACACACACACACAGTGTACACTCACAGGTACGGATGAATGCACGTACGTACCAACGCACTCGCACACACCTTTAATGTTCACTCACAAACGCACACAGCAGTCTGAATCCTCTAAAATCATTCACAAATCCGTAAACACACACACACTGCAGAACTTTAGCACACAGACAAAAAGATATAGCACAAAACACACAGAGTTTCTGAGCTGGTCTTTCCCCCTCTCCACCATGGTGCGTGACAAGCACAGACAGGATGCGCTCTCCGCCTTCCTAACAGTCGCCTCTATCCACTAAAAATAGGCGAGACATTGTTCTGGTCGTGTGTGTACACACACGCTCCCAACTGCCGCCAGAGGCTGTCCCCCTCATCTTCACACAAAGATGAGCACAGAAACTTCCAGAGGTTGAGCGCGCTAAAAGCAGAAGCGTTATTAACTACCCCTCCTCCAAAAACACACACACACACACACAAACACACACACACACCTACCGACTACCCTTGTAGCTTTGCCCCTACCCTACCCATCTTGTTCCAAACACCCTGAGGCCAATGGAAGCTTTTGTGTAACTGCACTCTAAGCACACTGGTGTGTGAGTGAGCAGCATGAGTTTGTGGGTGCATGTATATGCGTACGTGTGGGTGTGGGTGTGTGTGTGTGTGTGTGTGTGTGTGTGAGAAAGACAGGACGCCAGCAACCGTTTCCGAAATGGCCCACTGCTGTACTACATTCTGCAAACGACCTTGGATGTACCATTGCTAGATCTTTTATTGTTGAGAGAATGTGCCAATTTTGCTGGGTTATTTCAGTAAACGACTTGTGTGTGCACAATGTAGTCATACAAGCACACATTCTCTAAAGGACACCCCCATTCCCAGTTCCTGTCATGTGCAGTATGGATAGAGCAGTGGGCCATTTGGGAAACAGCAACTGAGGGCAGCATATCCAAGTGGACGGGGACATGTCCTGACAGAGCGCCTTTTGGACCCTGAGGGGAGAGGACACACCTGGGGAGAACTACAGGGGGAAAAGAGAACACGTGGAAGGACAGACGACACCAGCGAGGGGGGGGGGGGGTTGGGTGAGAGGGAAAATCTCTGAAAGAATGACAACAAAAACTGCATAGTTGATTCCCCTCCACCCTCATCCCCACCCCCAATGTAACAGACCAACAGTAAGTGCCCAACCAGCTGCTGGTACTTCCGAATTCATACTACAATCTGAGACTAAATATGTCCCAGTGGCCTCCTGAAGATGGAAAATAGGACATTCACCGTCAGCTGGGCCAGGGGATGCAGTCACAGCCCCTCCCTAACAGTTGCTGGATGAGTGGGGGAGCGATCTGTGGACAGACAGTTCAGACGAGTGCAGCCGAGCGGAGGGAGAGAGAGAAATGAGGTGAGCGAGTGAAGGAGAGTTTGGACTGCCTGGCGTCTGGGCTGCGGGTGGTCTGGTCTGGTCTGGTCTGGTCTGGATGGCTGGCTGCTCGCGATGTGTCTCGAGCAGCCTCACAGGCAGACATCACTCTGCAGGAGGCTTTTTAAAGAGAAGGGCTGAGCACAAGCATGTACACTCATACACTCACTCAGTCAGTCAGTCACACTCACACAGTCAGTCAGTTACTCAGTCACACACACACACACACACACACACACACACACACACACACACACCACACACACAGAGAGTGAACTGAGCACCAAGAGCTTCACCAAACACACCCCTGCAGCAAAGACCATATTAGACCAAACAAGGTGTGTCTAGGAGCTGCTCTATTGCTCTATGTGTACACAACACACACCAGCACCACACACACTTTGCATAGAGCAACCAAAGCAGGTCTAACGGCCATTCAGACGGCCACAGATTAGGCGCCTCGCTATTTTTCTCTGAATAAACAGACAGATGAAAGAGAGCATCAGCCTTTGGTCAATGAACTGAAAGACTAATCTGACCAGGACAAGCTAAGAAGAAAACGACCAGATTCCACGTCCCTATGTCAAATGCCAATGATTCAGCACAATCCACATGACATAGATGAATGCGTTTCTGAAACACCTTTTTATTGTGAACAAACTGCTCACCCAGTGAGATAAAGAACGTAAGCGTTTTGGTTATGCCGATTGCAACATGTGTACTGTGTGTGTGTGTGTGTGTGTGTGTGTGTGTGGGGGGGGTGTGGTACATACTGTGCGGCTATGTAAAAGCGCAAGTGTGTACGCATATACACTCTCTGGCATGTGTCTAAAATGGCCTCTGCAGGTGTCAGAATGACACGTTAGACAGGCCTGTCATAGTTGGAATTCTGCACTGGGCCTGGATGGACTTCACAAGAGGGTGACTGAGAGTGCGTGGGTGACCCCTTATAACCCCCTGACTCTGACTCCTACCCTCCCCTCTCTATCCAAATGCGCATGCACACACCTCAAAACTTTCCATCTCAGCACAGCCTAAACATCTACTGCACCACATCAATACCCTCGAGCATTGTCATGAATCTAATCCCCTTTAACTCAATACCCAGAAATGAGGGATGGTTCATAAGATCACACCCAACCTATGAGATTCATCAAGAATGGCCCAGGCATGAAGAACTGACAGCAAATGTCACTGTCATTCATGTTTGTTTACGCACAAATGTGTCTATTTGTATCTTGCCGTGTGTGTGTGTGTGTGTATGTGTGTATGCTTCGCCTTTGGGAAGTCTGTCTTGACACTAATGAAACATGATGTCTAATGAGTACTGTCCTGACCTGAGCCCAACATCAGGGCAGAGAGTGGCAGTCTCTCTCTCACACACACACACACACACACACACAAGCACACACACACACACACTGTGCTGCTGCTACATGAGCTCCCTCAAGGCAAGGTGGGTGGATGGGTGGGTGAGTGAGTGAGCGAGCGAGCAAGATAGAGAGTATGAGAGAGGAGAGAGAGAGAGAGAGAGAGAGAGAGAGAGAGAGAGAGAGAGAGAGAGAGAGAGGGGTTGGTGTTCTTTTAATGGGCCTTGGCTCTGGGTCATTTGAAACACATTGTCCACAAGTGAGCACACATAGTGATGTAGGTTAGCTGAGAGAAGAGAGAAAGGAGATTAAAGGAGGAGAAGAGAGTGAGGAGAAGGAGAGAAAGAGGAAGGAGAAGCCCAATGTCAGGCCAGCGGATTGGATGGTAATGTGCCTGATTCACAGCAGGAGGCTGCGGGAGGGTGTGGCTGCTAAACACACACACACACACACACACACACACACACACACACTCTACTGCATCACAGCAGCGTAGTTCAAGGGCTAAAGAAAAGATATAATCCACAGGATTAAAAAAACATCAAAGAAGGAAAGAATGTAAGGAACATGTAAGGAAAAGGGAGAGAGAAGTAGTCAGAGTGAAGTGATAGAACAGGGAAAAAACTTCCACTCTTTCTAAAAAAATATTAAGACAAAAAAAAAAAAAAATCAACTCACCAGAAACATAATCCTTGGAACAATATAAAATTAAGTTGTTTTATTAAGTTGTTTTATTAACAATTTAATACAACAATTTAACATCCCACAGAAGCACAAGGGATGACAAGGCTGATTCGTCTGCAACACCTATTTGTGTGGTGTGTGTTATGGGGCAATAAAGCCCCTTCACACGTCTTCCTAAACAGACGCAGACACGCGCACAGAGACGCAGACACGCGCCCGCACACAGAGGTGAGGACAAACACACACTTTCTGCAGCCTCAGCTCGAAAGAGCGCAGGCCTTTGCTCGGGGTGGACGTGACAGACCCAAAACATGGAGCTCGTGGAAAAAAAAAAAAAAAAAAAAAGGGCTAACCACAGAACAAAGAGGCTTCTCCTCTCAGCAGATCAGAGCGCACAGGCGGGGGGGCATCCTCCAGGGAGCACTCCTAACAAGGGGAGAAGCCTCCGACGGAGGATGCGGGTAGACGGACAGCTCATCAATATATGCCTCGGACCAGAAGTCCCTTTCTTTCTCAGTCTCTGGTGAATAATCATCTGATTTCTACGCGCACACGCGTGCACGCGCAGACACACACACACACCTTGTCTTGCCACCCCACGCCGATACCATCTGTGGAAGTGAGAGGGAGAGAGGGAGGCAGTTAGACGAACAAGGAGAAGAGAGGAGAAAAAAAGAGGGTGAGCAACACAGCAGGGCAGAAAAGCAGGGCTCCTCTTGTCAAACCACTCCCAGTCTTCTGAAGTCCAGGCCAAGAAACACAAACATGCAATCTCTGTAGCGCACACACTCACACACAAATACACGCAGCTGTCTAGCTCTCTATTGTGGCAAGAGAGTGTGTGTGTGTGCGCGTGTGTGTGTGTGTTTGTGTTTGCGTGTGTGTGCATGTATGCTTCTCCGCGCTCGGGCAGCTGCAGTTTAACAAGCCCGAGTCGTGGGTCCGACGTGTCACTTCCTGTGCTCCACGTCTCGCAGCTGTGTGGCTAAGAGGCTGCCCCGTGCTGCCACTGCGAGGACTTTCACTGAGGAAACAGGAAGCCAGCGCTCCACACATCACACGTACACGTAAACAAACACAACAATGAGGAGCCATGCGCAAACCAAAACACACACACACACGCACACAGTGTTGTATCAGTTCCAGACAATAGGTTTCAGCTTTAAACACATGACGGCAGCAGTAACACTCCGCATGTTGAGAGTTCACCGCTAAATTATTTATAATTCTTTGTCTGAGGATAAGGAAAGACACACACACACACACACACACACACACACACACACATACACGGACAATTACACATAAATAAACAATATCTTTGGCAGTCATAAATTTAACATGTTCTGCGTGCTCGTAGAAAAACGGCGAGACACAAATCTGCTTTCACTAGACATGTCTATTTCTGGGGGGAGCAGATAGGTGACATGAACTGGCTGATGTGGTTTCAGAGTAACTGTAACGATGGTGGTTCGTATACTGGGCTAGAAATCAGCGAGAGCATTTACTGAGCCCATAGAAATGCACAGGACAGAGAGACTTTTCCTTTAATTGTGGCAAACCAAAAAAAAAAAAAAAAAGACTTGGTGCAAGAAAAGAAACAAAGGCCAGACCAAAAAAAATTATTTGCATATGAAAAACAGAACAAACCAGAGCTGCAGGGGAGAGAGAAGAGAACTTCTCACTGATGTGGACTCTATAGTAGAACACACTGGCTAGTTTGCACAAGCCTGAATGATGGACAGACACTTCAAATGTCCCCAATCCTGCATTACCTTCATCCAAAGGAAAGCTGTCTGTGTTGGCACCATTGGGACACTGACCATCATCTAAGCTTGGCACACTCCCACTCCACAGTGGCCTGCTCAGTAGTGGCACTGCCTACTTGGTTTATCAGAGGATATGAACCTGTGCCAAGTTGCCGTCATGGTAAAAGCTCAAGCATGATGAGTCCTTCTCTCTCTCTCTTTCTCTGTCTGTGCCTCCCTCTGCCGCCCCTTCTCTCCCTCACCGGCTATCTTTACATATGTGAGACTGTACAAGCTGCACTATCAGTTCTCCGCCACCCACTTGAACAGTCCATCTTCACCACAGGCCACTTTACTGGAAAGTTCGCCTTGTGCACGAACGGTCGACACACTGTCACGCAAGTCACACCATAGTCTCCCTCTCCCACACGAACCAGAGTGAGATTCTGACATGCCCAACAAAACTAAATTATCCTACAACTTACGGGAGGACAAGACAGATCAGATTGCAGTCAGCCAGCTCGGACTGGTTTCATTTTGTAGGCCTATTGCTCTGATTTCCTAAGATTATCCCCCCCTCCTTAAAAAAAAAAAAAAAAAAAAAAAATTCAAAGAGAATAAGAGAGCTCTTGTCTGGTATCAGCCAGGCTCCCAGTGCTGCAGGCCGCCAAATGAGAGCGATGTTTCCATCATAAATCAGTGCCTTGTTTTCTAGCACGGACTGGCACTGCTTTGGATCCAGCAGATAAGAGACTCATGGCTTTTTAACCCTCCGCATAGGAAACACCCTGCGCAGAGCATGTCGTCCCATCCCATCCCATCGCAGCACTACCAACTCTAATCATTTTCATTTCTTCTTTTTTTTTTTTTTTTTTTTAAACACTGTGACAACTATGGATGCCTCCCAACCACTCCTTGGTAGAATGAAAAGTGTGTCCATGTGTATGTCCGTGTGTGTGTCAGTGAGAGACAGAGAGACATTCCTGAAGGTCACCCATATGAGAGGAACTGTGATCAGTTAACAGACGTGAGAGCACAATGTATATGGACTGACCTTGCAGCCACACACACACACACACATACACACACACAAACTTATTAACATAGCAATACTGCCAGTGCCAACCACAATGACAGAGTGAGCAGGAATAGACTAAGCACGAGTAGGCACACTCACATACACACAAAGAAACCGTGTTGTGTTTCAGAAAACCCCGTTATCCGAGTAGGGACAAAAACCATGGATGGAGAGGCAAACTTGAGACCAACTACAGCTGTGTGACACACACACACACACACAGTGAAAAGAAAGCAGTGGTCGTACAGGGGAGTCCCGTTTCACACAGATGTAATCTCCTAACTAATCACATTTCCAGAGGCTACAGTGCTTCAGTCCAGCTATGGTGGAGACAGATGAGTCTCCAAGTCATCTAGACACAGAGAACTGAGATTACTCCAAGAGACACAGACAGAGAGAGAGACAGACAGACAGACAGACAGACAGACAGACAGACAGACAGACAGAGAGATAAAGATGAGTAGAGACTGGGGTAAAGAAAGTGAGAGGAACAGAAAGAGAGAAGAAGTATGGGGGGGGTTAACTTAATCAGACATTTCAGATATAATCACACAATGCTGATTGAGATCAGATCATCGACTGAAGCCAGAGAGTGTATGAACACATTATTCTTCAGAGTCTTTAAAAACAGCCTTGCTTTCATATTGTGAGTCTTACAAAGCGCAGGGCTCCACCTCAGTCAACTTCAAAACAAAGCAAGCCAGTTCCCCTGAGGCCGACTAGTTGACCACAGTCAATCTCAGCTTCTGCAATGTTCCTGACAGCCTGCCTACTATACAAGAGGGATTAATGCCATGCCAGATGTTCACATTTGCTATTTGTGAACAAAACAAAGCATGTCATTCCAGAGTCTGGAACTGTATATCTAATCACTGATAGACAGAACAGTTGGAACAAGTACTACAGAAGCACTTCGTTTGACTGAAAGAAACAAAAATCTTCTTCAGATCAAGACCTGCAACCAAACAAAAAAACACGACAGAGACATGTACACTAATAGCAGACTCTTTTGTAGTAGACTTTTTTGGTAAATAAATTCCCAGCATGCCAGTGTCGTGTATTCAGCCATCCTGCTGGATTGTCACAAACACAGTATTAGGCCTGACTGCTATTTTAATAACAGACCTTCAGAGAACACATCTAAGGATAAGGCAAGTTAAAGCATTCTTCGAGAAGTGGCGTGTTAGCTTGGCCCTACATCATAAGGCTACAACAAGCATAACACTGGGCTAGAATCCTCTACCATCTGTTAAAGGGCTTGTTTTAGCCCACCTGTCAAAAACAAATCCAATCTTTATCTAGATGCGGGAAAAACATCTGAGCACTTTTTGTTGCAATGCTGCCTTTCTAAGGCAAATAACTCAAGGGGCTACAACATAATCCCAAATAACCACAAGAACGCAGATTTACAGAAAATACCCATCACTTTAGTGATCACAAGTTGCTGGCTGTGCAAGTCAAGTTCCAAGACCGAAATATGACATGTTGTCAAGAGGTAGCCTATAGCCTTTCATTAATAAGGTCATCTTCAAATATATAGTCAAGATACTTACGGTACAAGAACTGCGTAAATTATTTATTATTTTTTATAATAAAACTCATTTTACGCTCTTGGTCTTTGTCATACATACCCCTGCATCTGAATGCTATTATGATAGACAAACACTACAAAAAGTGTAACAGACAGTTCCACACAGAAGTAACTACAGCCTGGCACAGGTACCATGCCACAACACACATTTCAAGCATGAGCGTCACCATCTCTGTCCATACCCAACCAGAGGTTTGAGGTAGACACTTTCAACAAAAGCTTGAGAGTACGTTTAAGTTGACACAGGAGATAAATTTACAATTGTCATATGAGATTGGCTGCTGTGCACGTTTCGGGCCTCACCTTTCCCTGACTCTCTTCCAAGTCGTGTCACTCTGCACGGGCCGACGCGTAGGCTAATTGCACTTTGAAACATTCACCTGGGAATTACCGTGCATGAAGACGTACCATATTAGCAAAAGCGCCAGGAAACGCTGGTGATACTCTGCTAGGTATTAGGTTTAGAATCAGTCAAGGACAGAAGTTTGGAGCTCGCTGGGATAATTAACGTTAGATAAATTGGCTGGACACTGTGAGCCCGGCCCGGCCTCGTTCGCTAGCAGACTGCTAGCTGTCCCGTTACTGCTGATGATGTTGCAGCATTGTTTTAATAACGTTGAGGAGCTTTTGCATCGTCTTGGACGGTCAACGTTACCCGTTGATCGACGGAATAGCAAAACAAATATAATATGTAACACAGGGTTAGCTGACATTACAAAACTGTGCAGAGGTTAAATGGGAAATAAAGCTTCTGGGACATAAATAACATCTTTCGCTGTTTCGTTATAACTTCGGTGATGAGGCTTGGCTCGTGTGGACCCCAACGTTCTGCCCGTGACACTCCCCGGATCTGGGCGGGATGTTCTGGGCTAGCAATAGTGCTCCAAACACATCCACCGTTAAAAACACCAGAGCCATACGATGCAATTTAATGAAACAGTAGCAAGCAGCCAACGGTCACCGTGCATAACACGAGTAGCCGATGCAACGATTTACACGGAAAAGTGATACAACTGGATTAATTCGGCTCCGCTAGCATGCGAAGTTGTACAAACGTTAGCTAGGTTACTGTCTCTATAATGAAAGTGTCTTTGATGCAGAGTTGTCCGAACAAAACCATCACCACCAGAGTATAACGCTACTGCTTATCACACTACAATTAAAACGGCAATTACCTCAAACAGAACTCAATATAAACCTGCATGAGCTAACTGTAACGTTAGCTAATCTTCAACTAAGAACATGAGTAATGCTAGCCAGTTCAAGGCTACTAAGCTAACGGTGGACTTCACAACTGTGCTGTGCTGTTTGAAAAACCTGCTGCAGCATCCAAGCGCGCTGTCTACGATTACATCAAACAAGACAAATTAAGACAAAGTATTAGAACAAACCTCTGGAATTCTTTTCAGTCGTTCTCTCTCCGATATTATGCGCGCAGTTTAATGAAATCCACGGTCATAGGACAGCAAATGCTTTGCTCCAAGAAGAGCATTCCGTTCAGCAACAGCCGTGTGTGGTGTTTTCAATGAGAGTTGAGCGGTTACAAGGAGGGGAGGAGCCCGGACCGCATCCCACCCTCGCTGTGGAAGCCTGTGCATCTGAAGCTCAAAGGTGATTGCTCATCAATCGCTTGCACATCTGATTCTGTGGCTATAGCTTACAAGAGGATATATGGTCTTATATTTCACCCGATGCCATTAAGTATGCCTATGTTGTTAACTACACCTTGTCCCACATTAACCTGAATGTTTGCATGGAAAATACGTGATCACCACCAACCGGTTTCAACCAAATCTAACATAAATTAGATAATAACATAAGTTTTCACCATTTTCTTTTTTACTACCTTTTTTTTAACTACATAATAAATTCTCTCTTTTTTTTTACTACAGATTTAGATTATCACCTGCACCACCACCCGTCTTTGTCAGTTAAGTAGGGCATATTGAAGTAGGTCTATGCAGAAGGTGTTAGCAAATTAGCACATGGATCTACAGTGTTAATAAAGCTGGCTTTAAAGGTTGTCATGATCACAAGGTGTTCCCATGTAATTACTTTCATATGGGACGTGGTAGTAAATATGAAAATATAATAAGGCTTACTTTATATCTGATTTATTGTGTCTTCACACATTGTCCACGCTGCAGCTGCTCAGAGGCAGAGATTTTTCCATGAACTCTGGCTCCCTCTTGTGGCTATTCAGACAAAATTCTCTTGAAATTGTTTTGGGAAAAGTTCATTTTATAAGAAATGCCCTATTCATATGCGTGCCCATAGGGATAGTTTATTAAAACATATCGGAAAAATATCAAGCATGACTGTTTTATGCATATTTATTCTTATTCATATTTATTTTCGTCATATTTATTTCATTGAGAGTAGTTCAAACAAAACTTTACTTGAATAAAAATGCAGTTTTTCTGCATAGCACCACTGGCTTGAAATCAAGATAAAGTTTATGGCACAGCTTCTCCAAATGAAACAAATTGTGGTCCCCAATGACCACTTCAGCCTAGTTATTACACTGAAATACAGATTCCATAAAGAATTCACAATGTTTTCCATGAAACAGCAGCTCGGTCAACTTTAGAATAAAGTTTCATGCTTCCATCATTCTCCAAATTTCAACTGCCGCTCTTTCTGCTGTCCGTGAAGGTCCCTGGCCCTATTTTTAAGATCTTCTGCCTTTTGGTCATCTTTAGCCGCCCCATCACCAAGTTTGTACATGCGACTGGCATTTGAACAGCCCCAGACATGTCCCAGCTCACATGCACGCATGGAGTACTTCAGTGCAAGTGGCATGTTCTTCTCTAGACCCTGTGACCCCTGAATGTAGAGTGCACTCAGATTGAAGCAACTGGGAGCAAAGCCTCCATCACAAGCCTTTTCATAGTACTCCCGGGCTGCACCTGCATCTGGACCACCCTCCATTGCCCGTCCGTCATGGGCCAGCAATCCCACATTGTGGCAGGCATCCACTGACTTCTTCCCACCAGCTTTGCAAGAGCGCATGAAACACGAATAAGCTGTCTTGAGGCACTGAGTCAATCCACCTGGTTTGGGGAAATGTGTGTAATATGTAAATTATGATGATGATGACTGAAATCACTATGTTCAGGTCTTGAGGTGAAAGACAGTGTGGTATTAAAGGTAGACCAGGCAACATTGTATGCTGTTTTCAGGTTAATTTACCAGTTTAGTAGTCACTTTGATAGTTAAATAGCTCATTACGGCATGAATTAAGGCTCTTTCGGCACCCTTTATCATTTAATTGCACATTTACAGCATGTGCAATATGTGTTTATTACTACGTGAGTCGACATAACTCTTCGAAAATCTTCATCACTGGTTCCTGTTCTTTGGTTTGCAAACAAATTCACATGTACAGGTTAGAATGTATGAGGTTGGTGTTGGGGGAGCTCTGTGGGTAAAAAAAAACTCACAGGCTTGCCTGGTATTCCTTTAAATACAAAGCACTTCAAGCAGTGTACAGCCTTGCCTGTGGCAACTAACAGTGTTAATGTCTTCACAGTAGAATTGTGAGGAAAAATGGGAAAATACAAACAATGGCATATTAAGAATCTGATTATTGGTCTGTGTTATAACTGAAAACACTGTAGTTTCCACTGAAACTAATATGGTTATTCAAATGGAACCAAAATTTCTTGCTACTACGACACACAAAGCCCTTTCTGAGTAAGTACAGCATGTACAGTAACAACTCATTACCTTTCCCAGTAACGTAATACGCTCCAAGCTTGTAACAGCTCTCTCCATGTCCATTTGTCTCACAGTTATGCTTCAGAACTTGTGCAGTGGATTCGTAGTTTTTCTTGACTCCTTCCAGATAATCTGCAAGTCTCTGGCAACCTTGTATAAACATTACAAAGTTGGAAAGTACAACATGAAAATGAAAAATACGAAATGAAATGACATAAAAGCAAGAAGATCAGCACATATGAGATCAATAAAAGTTTGCTTCAAATGCACTCTTTAAAGTTTTCCAAAATTTCTTTTCAGCACCCCTGTGTCAGGGACAGCGCATCTAGCAACCATGGATAGCAACGCACTTACCCTCAGGGTCCTTCTCGCGGTAACACTGGTAGCTGTATTCAACTCCCAAATTGTCCAGGAACTGTTTCACTTCTTCTTCGTTCTCAAAATTAATCAACCCAGCCATTATTGTGACTGATGTAGTTAACAAGAAAGTCAGTGTCCCTGTGTGAAAAATTCGCACGTGTGTACCCAAACTACTTGACCTTGATGGCTAACGCTGGTACTTTGCGAATGATAAAATTCGTGGAAAAAAATACCAGGATCACGAAATATGGGTGGTACGCAAATGATGGCTTCAAGTGAATTGCAGCAGTTAAATCCGACGTGCGTTTCTAAGACCTATTCCCAACAGAATATGACGGACATGTTCACATAACTTCTTTGGTAACAGCCGCCTGGTAGTTTTGCTCATTCACTTCCGGGTTTCGTATCTGCTCCAGTGGGCTTCCGTAGACATGCCCTCCCCTCTGTCATTCCTATGAACACATTTGTAATGATTTTATTCATTATGGTTTTATTTTCCTTCCGCGGGTACAATCAGAAAATCCAAGCAAATGTATTATGCTAACTAACCTGACATTTGCAAAGCAGCACAGCGAAAGATACATTTTATGCATTTATTCAGAACCGTACTTCAACTGTACTGTTCAACTGTACTTAGAGTTAATCAAACGATCAAACTAGATTTCATGAATATAATACAACTCAGAACTGAATGACAAGCAAATGTTATAGCATTTTATAATTTGAATATTACCTCTTGTTTACATAACATGTTACGTACTTCCGGTTTTCTGTTCTTCCGTGAAGGCTCAACCATCGTTTCCTTTCGAGCAAAATAAAGTGTCCAGAATGAGCTCAACGGCGTTTATAGACGCTGCAAGGTGACAACTGCGGCAATCGAGGGGCGTCTATGGGAAAATGTGTTCGAAAATTGCGTATTTCTTACCGCTGATCAAGAACAAAGAGTCATTACCTACCAACAAGTTGTTTCACTAGTCTAACCGTGCAACTATTTCAGTATAGAGAGCTAGCCACACCTAGCAAGTCTGCTAGCTAGTCAACTAATTGCCATTTGGTGACTAGCTAGCCTTAGTTCGCTAACGTTAGTGTACAAACTGATAGTCCGCTTAGCTCCCCAGCCTCGTAATCGCATCCCTCGGTTGCATTTCAGTTCTGCTGTAAGGGCACGATTTTGCAAGCATGGTAAGTGTATTTCGATTTTCAAACACTCACGGCCGGATAGTGAACGTATTGTTAACGTTATCCTATGGAGACACGTACGCAGTCATACTTTGCGATTCTTTTTTGTGGATAGATTGACAACGAGTTAACTGTTGCGATGTCAGCAACGGTTTATTGTTTTTTATTCTCCTGTCATTATACAATATGAATGGTTATGTTCTGCTTTCAGAGCAACATCATAAATGTTGTTGTTGTTGTTATGTTTTTAAGATGTGTATTTAAATCAAATTAGTATTGCTTATGGAATTACGTTGATTGAGTTAGTTGGCATATTTATCCCTGCCTTTGCCATAGTCAGATGGTTGGCAGGGAAGTAAGTTAGCCGGTCTGCCGTTGTAGTGAAACTCGCTGTGCTCCTGCAGAGATTCATTTTAAACATTTGTTGTTATGTAACGACGGTCTCCTGATTTATTTTCATGCAAATGGTCTTTGGCCATAATTCTGACAGCTGCTGTATGGTGTTGAACGCATTGAATTACATCCAGTTGACTTAAGTTACGCTGTTAAGCGGGCATGTGAAACTTTGCCGAGCCAAAATATCTGTCCAGTTCTGTTGCTTTATAGTTAGCCCTTAGTCTTCCTGTGAAAGAGAAACTTTATGTATCCCATGGACGAACACTGGTTGAATGGTAGAAATAGAGCTGGGGATACCAGCAGAGATGGTGATGAATGCTTGTGATTGTTCCAGGATGAGTCCTCTCCCGCGCCTCTGACAGATCTCTGCCTGTCTCTGGTCAGCTCCAAGCTGGAGCTATTCTGCGTAAAGCAGGCCGATGGCTCCTTGTGCCTTCGAGAGTCTCTGGTCTTCCCACAGGAACTAGCTGATCAGCTACTCTGCAAGATGGCCACTAAAGGTAAGTTTAGACCACACACAGACACATTCAGTTAAATAGTGATGGTACTTCCCTTAGTCTGAGAATATGAAGTGTTGATTTTTTTTTTCTTTTTATGTGTTTTGTTTAGATTGGCTATAACAGATTGACTCACATGATAAAGTGATTATGTAAACAAGCACATACAGTATGTAGATAAATATATGTTGTATAATGAATGGTGAGAGAAAAGTATGACACATTCTTTCACTCTCCACCAGGGTTATTGAATGATGGCACGGTTGGAATCTTCCGGAGCTGTCAGCAGCTGCGCTTGCGCCGTGCTTGCATCCGCACCGCACGCATCTCAGCTGAGGCCTTCCACCGGGCCCTGTGCCCGCACCGGCTTCTGGAGCTGGACGCCTCGCGCGTCAACGCCGACCTGACCATCAGCGACATTGTGCGCGGCCTGGCCTCCAGCAAGGAGCTGCGCGACAGCCTTCAGCGCCTGGTGCTCAACGGCCTGACCATGACATCGCTGGAGGAGCCCTCCCGGCGCTGCTTCGGCGCCCTGCAGGGCCTGCGCTCACTCAGCGTGGCCCATGTGGACTTCTATGACTCAGGCCTGGCTGACGTGTGCACGCTGCCACGGCTGGAGAGCTTGGACATCTCCAGCACGTCCGTCACCAATCTGACACCACTGCTGGGGCTGCGCACGCGCCTGCGCTACCTCACCATGCACCAGCTCAAGCGGCTAGAGATGACCACAGCACAGCTGCTGGCCGTCCTCAGCCAGGTAACACGGTGGGGAGACCGAGAGGATTTGATAGGAGGATGCTCATTAAATCTAGACTTGCATTTGAATTGCGCTGGTGTAAATAGTAGCATTGTTGGATGCAGTTTAAGTGTTTCCTGCATAAAGTAATTGACATGACAGTGTTCCAGCATAATGCATTTTTTTTTGTTAATTCTGTTCACGTTTTTTTCTGTTAATTTGACTCCAGTGCCATTGAGCCATACCATTTAAGCGAACACAAGTCCTTCCAAGTGCCCTCCTAGTTATGTAATTATTATGCATCATGCTTCTTCTAGAACTGACTTGAATCTAGAATTGCCATCTGTGTTTCAGCTTGATGGCCTTCAGCATCTGGACATCTCAGACGACAAGCAGTTCACCTCAGATGTTGCCCGACAACTGCTGGAGAAGCCTGACATCCTGCCTGCGCTTATCTCTCTGGATGTCTCCGGCCGGAAGCAGGTGACCGATGCCGCCGTCAGAGCCTTCGTGGAGCAGAGGCCCGGCATGACTTTTGTGGGGCTACTTGCCACCGATGCTGGATTCTCTGATTTCCTGTCTGGAGAGGGCACTCTAAAGGTAGGATCACCAGTTACCCTAAACCAGTGATAAGGAAAGAAATGCTGCTGTTGTAATGCATGTTTAATTGTATTCCAAGGGTTGTAGTTGTTCAGATTTAGAAGCACACTTTTAGTTGTATTATTTCACTTTGGGTTGTTGTAGTGCATTAAGTAGTGTACTTTTGCTATGTTTGTTGTGTTTGGCTGCTGGGTAGGCAGCGAGTGTAAACAGACAGCAGTTTGCCATTTGAGCCTGTGCTTGAGTGGCTGCATCTGTCCATCAGCACTCAGTTCCCAGAGGTGATGGCTAAATTAGTGCAGTGTATTCTTGGATGTGTAGGAGTTTTTTTTTTTTTTTTTTTTTTTTTTTTTTAATTCAGATTTCTGTGACCTTATTTGCTGACAAGTTTAATGTTTGACATGCGTTTATGTCGGGTCACGCTAAATCAGTGCTATGTTGTTTTTCAGTGTTGGTTATGGTCCCCATTTTGTTCTTCTGTAACAGCTGGCATCAAATTGCATAGGATTTTAATTATTTGCATAGTTAAGTAGGTGAGTTCATGTTCATGTGTGTGTGTTTGGCCTGCAGGTGACAGGCGAGGCGAACGAGACTCAGATATGCGAGGCGCTGCGACGCTACAGCGAGCGCGAGGGTTTCGTGCGCGAAGCGCTCTTTCACCTCTTCAGCCTCACTCACGTCATGGAGAAACCTCGACCAGATATCCTCAAGGTATTACAGCCAGCGCCTCAGGACATGGGTGGCAGGGCGAGCAAAAAAGCAAACATGCAGCGGGCGGACAACAGGGGCCCCATCAAAGTGCTCACTGCCTTCCGCCCACGCCTCCTACATTTTCTAACCCCTTGTCTGCACTTGCCATCCACATCCAGCTATTTTTACAGCCGGCATTACAATGAGTCATCATCCACTTTGTGGTTTCTGGTGGTGTGCAGAGATCTCCCTTGCATAAATATTTTTTGTTCTGCTTCTCTCTCTCTCTCTCTCTCTCTCTCTCTCTCTCTCTCTCTCACACTCTCTCTCTCTCGCTCTCTCTCTCTCTCGCTCTCTCTCTCCCTCTCCCTCCCTCTCCCTCTCCTCTGTGTCCTAGCTGGTGGCGTTGGGCATGAAGAACCACCCCACCACCCTCAACGTGCAGCTGGCAGCCAGTGCTTGCGTGTTTAACCTGACCAAGCAGGACCTGGCTCTGGGCATGCCAGTCCGGCTACTCAGCTCCATCACACAGCTTCTTCTGGAGGCCATGAAGACCTTCCCCAACCACCAACAGGTCAGGCCCTCCCAACATTCCCCTGGGTCCTTCAGTCACTCCTTTCTCCACAGACACACTGTCCATACTTAATTTGCTAATTTGTTTTTCTGTAATTGCACTGATGGGAAAAGGTACATAGAAGGACAAGGTCATAGGTTCAGTACTTAGCATACTCAGAAACTTGTCAAAATCATAGATTGGCCATTGAAACACTTTGGATAAAAGTATAAACTAAATAAATGGAAGTGAATGTAGATAAGGGAGTTAATAAATAGGAATAAGTGATCAGTCAATGTCTTCATGCATCATCTGCATTAGCTTAAAACAGATTTTCCATCAGATCCCAAACACTAGTCCCTCTCTAATGGTCTCAAATAAGCTAAGGCACACCGTGACTGGAGAAAACAGCCATGGCATTGGCATGGGTCCTGATTTGTACTCCCACTTTCGTCAAATTAGCTCCTGCGCTGCGCCTGGAAGAGATTAAGCTTTGCCAGTTCAGCCAGTCATTAGCGCGCCCACGGCAAGGTCACGAGTTAAAGTCTGCGCTCAGAGAAACGCAGCTGAGAATGCACAGCAGAACGCTTTCAATTAAAGTATCTGTTGAACGGAAATGACGAGCGTGTGCCGCTTATTGGAACGGCTGGTGGAGTAATTTCTTTCGCTGCCAGTGTTTGCCTTTGCTGGGAAGCTTTTTTGGGGGGGGATGGGGGATGGATTTAGTCTGGCTGGTGTTAAATTGTGTTTTCAATATAGTTTCTTAACGACTCCATTAGTAACTGCAGAGCCTTTGACCTCGATGGCCACTCTTCTCTAAAAATAAATACTGTCATGACTGTGTTGAAAGATGTCCTTAAGCTCTGTCATTACTCAAATAGTTCTACACCATTTATTGTTCGTTCTTCTGTCACACGAGTAACTTGTTACATTGCAGAAACGGCTATTGTCATGGCAATGAATTGTGAGAAGAAGAATTCGCCATTGTTTGCTATTATCTGCACGCTAAATGTCATTTTGTTTCTTTTTCTCTGCAGCTGCAGAAGAACTGCTTGCTGTCCCTCTGCAGCGATCGCATACTCCAGGAGGTTCCTTTCAACAGGTTAGTCTATAAAGCCAACAACTCTGCTTCTGCTGTCCCACTAGGACAGGTTTGACTTTGCAATGTGCCTGGTGGGGACGGGGATGAGGGGGGTCACTATATCTATGAAGAGTGTTGGTGCACATAAGTAGGTACTGCTGAATGCCTCCATGCTTGATCTTTGTTGGTGGGCTAAACTATCCGTTGGTGTTTTAATCCCAGATTTGAGGCAGCTAAGTTGGTCATGCAGTGGCTGTGTAACCATGAGGACCAGAACATGCAGAGGATGGCTGTCGCCATCATATCCATTCTGGCTGCCAAGGTAGGCAGGGGTCTCTGCACACTGTCCACCATGCTATTATTGGCCATCACTATTTTTACATCTGATAATAGCTCTCTTCATCCACCCTGTCCCTCCATCTGTCTTTTCCACTCTCACATTCTTATTCTCTCTCTCTCTCTCTATTTTCTCTCTTTTGCTCTCTTTTTTTTTCTCTCTTTCTCTCTCTTTCTATCCCTCCCTCCACAGCTATCAACAGAGCAGACAGCACAGCTGGGTGCGGAGCTCTTCATTGTGAAGGTTAGAACAAGCGCTGCTGAAAGGCTTGTAATTACTCCAGCCGAGCACAGCAATGGAAAACACCCCGCAGCCAGGCGCTACTTCGTTTTGGCAGTATTTGGCAAATTGTGGAAAACTATTTGTGGCTATACATGTGATTGCAGACACCCAAAATCAGTAGCTGTATCATCCTTTAGTCATCATCCTAATTTTCTAGAATAGTTAAAAGGTGCATTTCAAATGCAAATGAGTTTGTCCAGAAAGTTAAAAAGGTTAAATAAAATCCTGATGAGTATTTTCTGTAAAAGTTTACTGTTGAAACAAGGTAGTGAACCGCGATCAAAGTCTGCATAGATATCATCACAGAGAAAAGGGACTTTTTTAGATTGATGACTTAAGTGTCCTATGTCATTGTGTGGATTTTATTGTTGAAGCAACTTTATTGATCTTGAAAAATTTTCTGCAATCACAACCTTTGTACCTGATCTCTTCTTCCATAGCAACTCCTGCACATTGTCCGTCAGAAAACCACCCAGGCAACTGTGGATGCCACACTGAAGTTCACCTTAAGTGCACTTTGGAACCTGACTGACGAGTCCCCAACCACCTGCAGGCACTTCATAGAGAACCAAGGCTTGGAGCTCTTTATTAAAGTCTTGGAGGTAACATAGAGGAACATAGAGAACGCTTAGAGAACGTGTGCATACAAAAAACAGGAGTGCAATGAGCTGCTCACTGAGCTGAGGTCCTAACTTTGTTTGTTATTAGTAAGCCTGCTGAGCCTGAGGACCACAGTCACTACATGGACTTTTTTTTTTTTTTTATGTTTTCTTAGCCTGTGTCTTTGAGAGGCCAGTGTGCTGGAAAACACAGATGTCATAAGTCACAATGTTGATGAAACTGAAAAGAAAGTCAGGGATCTGGATTCTTTTGGAACTTGAATGGACTCCTTTTTAGGACTTGTAGTATGCCTCCAGAAGGCATACATCTAAATCAGGGTAGCCATAGTATGCCTATAAACAAACTTGTAACAAAATTGTAAACTGACGATTTAGCAAGGGTAGGGAAAAAAAATGTTTCTGCTTCCAGTAAACTGAAAGACGAAGTTTATTGCCAGGTAGTACTCAGCATAGGTGACTTTCTAAAAGCTCCAATCACTTGAGCGATCACTTGAGTAAAGTTTATTAATTCTCTATCGTGTCCAGTTGTTGCATAAGGCCACGGAACTACTCTGTACGTGTTGTAATAATTTTTACATAATATTTACATATCAACCTTTAGTTTCTTCCCCTAGTGGAACTTTTTAGGTGTCTGAAATGCAGAGATAACAATCGTATCTTTTTCTGCTTCCTCACAGTCCTTTCCGACGGAATCTTCCATTCAGCAGAAAGTGTTGGGACTGCTGGTAAGCCTGTCTTTCATCAGTGTGATGGCCACATGGCTGTGACTTTTAAACTGTCATTGATTTTCATTGTATGTCTTTCTGCCACATCCATTTGGCATACTTATGGGCTGTCAACACTTAGTGCCATGCTCATGCTTTAGCCTAATCAATTGTCTGGTCTATAGCATTATGCATTTAGTCGGATGGGATGTTTAGTGTACGCTTTCGCCATATCTGTTTCCAATCAATCCACTGTGTATTGCAACACCAGTTAAATCGATTGTCTGCACCGTTCTCCCACCGTAGTCAGTTCACATGTACACACACTGGCTCGTTGGACTATGGAAGCAGGCTCTGGGCTTTACATGCTATGCCTGCTGCTCTGCAGGTCCTTTCTGACCTTGTTGTGTGTGTGTGTGTGTGTGTGTGTGTGTGTGTGTGTGTGTGTGTGTGTGTGTGTGTGTGTGTGTGTGTGTGTGTGAACAGAATAACATAGCAGAAGTGGGGGAGCTCCATCCAGAGCTGATGGATCAGCGCTTCCTCAACCACATAAGCACGCTGCTGCATAGCCCAGAGGTGGAGGTCAGCTACTTTGCAGCAGGCATCCTGGCCCACCTCACCTCCCGAGGAGAGGGCCTCTGGACTCTGGACTTACCACTGCGCTCCACACTACTAGAGCAGCTAGTGAGTGTGTTTCAGTTGGAGTGGATGTGTCTGTGTGTGTGTGTGTCTGTTTGTGTGTGTGTGTGCGCGTGTGCGTGTGTGCATGTTTGTACATGATTGTCGATATCAGTGTGTAATATACAGAAAACCTGTATTAGGTTAAGTTTGTGGAGATGAACTTCCTGATGGACATATCTGCATTATAACTCATTTGGACATACTGCTCAATGGATCACATCATATAATAACAGCTTTTTTAAGACTTATAGTCTGGAAATCTTGAAAAATATGTTTGACCATTGCGGGTCAAATAGGCTACCAACTAGGCGACGGAGGACAGCTGCGAAATTCTAGCAGCCTTCAAAAGGTTAATAGCTGTTTGGTTAATTTGTGTTGTATATTGCATATTCTTGTTGTTGTCAAGCTCTTTTTATTTTGAAGATAAGTAATGGAAAATTCACAGGATCATTTTTAAAGCTATGTACAGAGTGTACAGAGGATTACGGCAGCGGGCAGCGCCTACAGTAATGGTAACTGGTAAACGGATTGCATTTATATAGCACTTTTCTACTCCTACAAGCACTCAAAGTGCTTTACAATGTATGTCTCACATTCACCCTATGGCCCTTTTGACATCCATACTCGCAGTATAGGCAATTAGAACGTAATTTTAAAAAATTCCATTCTGGCGGTTTAATTATTTAGTGGTTGATTGATTTAAAATTGACTGGCAACCCCATGTTGTCGTATAGCAACTGCTAAGTAACCACAACCTGTATTTGTTCTCTTTCCCTAGCATGCTGCAATAATGAAGTGGCCAGCACCAGAGTGTGAGATGGTGGCTTACAGGTGAGTGTACCTAGATGAAGGTTTAAAACCAGTGGGTTGATGGGTATGAGTTTTTGTGGTTGTGATTAGTGTTGTTTTTGGCAGCCTGTCTTAATTTTAGTTTTGGTCTAGTTTTTTGCGTCAAGCTGTCATTTATCTTATTTTAGTCATAATTATTTTTGTCTAGTTGTAGTCAATGAAAACTGATGACATTTAAGTCTAGTTTTAGTCATTGAAAATTGTATTTGAGTCTTTTTTAACAATGTATCATAGATATCAAGAATAAATATTCTGAACGGTCTATGAGCTGTGTCTTGTATCTAAATTATGCCGCGAGTGGGAATTGAGGAAGTGACGTCACCTGCATCTGAGCAGTGCAACCTGATACTGCAAAATAATAATAGTAATGCGATTAAACGAGAGGAAATAATGTCTTGTCTCATTTTAGTCAACGGAAATGAAGAGATGTTTTAGCATAGTTTTTATTTTGTAAACCACATTTGGTCTTGTTTTTGTTCATCAACAATATTCCATTAAGTATTTCATTATACCAGCATTGACTTTGCGTCTCGTCATGTGATAAAGGTTCGTTGCCAGTGATATTTATGATGATATTTAGTCTTCATTTTTGTTGATGAAAGCAACACTAGTTGTGATTTGGTTTTACTAAATGTGTTGATTTTCTGTGTGTGTGTCTTTGTCATTGTGCGTGTACACAGGTCATTTAACCCTTTCTTTCCACTGCTGGAGTGTTTCCATACTCCTGGGGTGCAGCTATGGGCAGCCTGGGCCATGCAGCATGTTTGCAGCAAGAATGGTAACACACACACACACACACCATCAGTTTCTCTCATTCTCTCTCTTTCTCCCTCTCTCTGTATAACTGTTAATCACTCAGTCTTACACACACACCATCAGTTTCTCTCTTTCTCTCTCTCTCTCTCTCTCTCTCTCTCTCTCTCTCTCTCTCTCTCTCTCTCTCTCCCCCTCTCTGTATAACTGTTAATCACTCAGTCTTACACACACACACGCATACACCATCAGTCTCTCTCTCTCTCTCTCTCTCTCTTTCTCTTTCTCTCTCTCTCTAACTGTCTGTTTATCATTCAGTTTCACACACACACACACTCACTCACTCATGCCTAGACTAGGGTTTAAGGTTAATCCAGTCTAGTTGGAGTTCACTTTTAGATCTAAGGGATTACAGATTAAACACACACGTGTGTGTCTGTGTGGGCATAGAGTCTTAACGCTGTAAGGAGTTTTGGCACCTCCAGGCACTGGTTCTTAATGCTAATTAATTGATCCAAGATTTTCTGTAAACCTATCACCAGATAGCTGTATCATCTCAATCTAGACTGCATTTACCAGTTTATTTGTGGCCTGTCAGTGGTCCAGCTCATCAGGTTCCTTTGTGTGTGTGTTTTTGTGTTTGTTGTGTGTGTTTTTGTGTTTGGTGTGAGTGTGTGTGTATCTGAACATGACGATGACTTGGCCATGTTTGTTATGGAACACTTTAAGGACATTCCTCATTTTGTTTGTGTGTGTGTGTGTGTGTTGCTGTGCTGTGCTGGTGTGCAGCGGGGCGGTACTGTAGCATGCTCCTGGACGAGGGTGGTCTGCAGCAGCTGGAGACAGTGCGCTCCCACCCTGAGACCCATGAAGACGTGCGTGAGCTGGCCAAGAACATTCTGGATAGCCTGCAGAGACACCAGGCCCGCACTGGACAACTCCCAGGGCACAGGACAGCACTTCCTCACGCTCACTCATAAAGGTACCACACACACACACATTGTGTATAGTGAAGTTTACAAACATATGCATCAGTGCTTGCTCAGATTTGCCACGTAGCCTAGCAAAGTCGTTGTGTCAAACCCTTAACAAAGTTCCGAGTCAGACTTCCAGAAACCCACACAGACACATTCATGCTGTGGATGTCCAACTCAGGGCCCCCTCAAGGTGGCCAAAAATACCCACTAAATTATATCCCTTCTCTCTTAAGTAGAGGGGAAGCTGTTGTATGTTCACTGAAACGCCTACTGCCCACTCTTATCCTCTCTCTCTCTCTCTCTCTCTCTCTCTCTCTCTCTCTCTCTCTCTCTCTCTCTCTCTTCTCTCTCTCTCTCTCCTCTCTCTCTCTCTCTCTCTCTCTCTCTCTCTCTCTCTCTCTCTCTCTCTCTCTCTCTCTCTCTCTCTCTTTTTTTTTTTTTCTTCTGTTTTCCCCCTGCCACAGAGAGAGATGCACAGTGACATGGGCCAACCCCGCCGGCTGCGAGACGCCAAACAGCTGGCAGAACTGGATGCTTGGTCAGGGTGTTTGTGTGCTTACGAATGAGTGTGTATGTGTGTGTCATAGTGTGTGTGTACATAAGTGTGTAAATAACTGTATGTGTGTGCAGGTGTGTCAATGAGTGCCCAAATGCGTACTCAACTCTGTGTGTGTGCGTGTGCGCGTCAGTGTAAGTGTGTATATAAGTGTGTGTGTGTGTGTGTGTGTGTGTGTGTGTGTGCGTGCGTGCGTGCGCGTGCGTGTGTTCACTTTGGGGAAGGGTCTACAACATGAGATGGCAGAATGCCAGTGATCCAGCACCTTTGTTGAGAGAGAGAGCGAGACGGAGAGTGAGTGAGTTACTGAGAGAGGGTTTGAGGGGAAAAAGAGAGGGTGGGGGTCAGAGGCAAATATAAACTAATGCATTTTTTTGCACACTGATGATAGTATTTATTACTTCATGTCTGTTTTACTTAGGATACTGATCATGCTGAGCATTATGAATACTGTTACCAAGGAAAAAAGGAAATAAGGAAAAAAACGCAGTAGGAGAAGTACAAGGAAACAAGACATGCTAATTAAAGTAGAGATCCAGTGTGAATCAAATCATAGTGCTGTTGTTCGACGTCACTGTATGCTATCGGTAGGAAAAAGAATGTGAAAATTTGATACAACGTAGACTGCATAGTGAGCCGGCAGCTAACACTAACTGAATGAGCCATAGTAACTCTCTTTCAGTTTCATTCTCCTATGCCCAATTCGGTTAGCGTTAGCTGCCAGTTTGTTACACGACCCTTATTGTATTACATTTTCAGGCTCCTTTTCCTACAGACGGCACAGACAGCAGGGTTATGGATTGATTCACACCTGATGTATTTCTCCTTTAATAATGTTTGAAACCACATGCAGCACAGCAAACAAGTTAGGAAGTGTGTGTGTGTGTGCGTGTGCGCGTGCGTGCGTATGCGTTGATGGTTATTGGGGAAACTTGTGCGTTGACAAGGGCGAGTGCAAGCGTGCATGACCGCATGGTTTTAAGCATGTGTTTAGTCTGTTTGAATGTCTCTTCTGCCATATATGGACTTTTTACGTGAATGCAACTCATGACTAAAGACTTGCTGTGTGTTGGTAAAAGTAAATAATGGCCCCTCGGATACAAGTGGCATTTAATATATTTGTGGAGAATGCATTGACAAAAAAAAAATCTGAGGAGTGTGCGCATACAATACAGATCTGTTTTTTTATGTTGACTGTGTGTCTGTCATCTTTTTGGAGATGTGCATAAGAGTGTGTTAATCTTTACTGTTATGTAATGGGCAATTTAACTTTGCATAGAATCAGTGCAGTGATAGTGGGGGCTGCACACCTTGAGAAGTGACATTGCAGGTACAGCTATTTATAACACACAACTAAAGAAAGAAGGGAAGTGTGACACAGCTTACTTTGCAGACCAGACGACACTCATCACAAACACACTGCAGGGTAGAGAGACAGCCTGGGCTTTATGCTCCTGTCCAAGTAAAGCATCTGCCACCTATGCGCACCGCCAGATGTCTCCCTAACCATGTATATACACACACACACACACACACACACACACACATATGAACACGAACAACACAAACATACAAGAGGATGCAATGAAGCAACACAAAACCCAGAAAACGAAAGATTGCCACCAGGGGTTTTCTTTCATCTCACTTGGGCGGCGCAGATGCAAGAAACTCAAAACACTTGAGTCTTGCATGCTAAAATGGTGCTGAATCTGTCCCGAAAAACACAACCTTTTATCCTCTCAAGGCTGGGGGTTTATATCTTGAAAGAGAGGACACCGCTGATAAACATAAGTATGCTGCTGGCAGTATATCATTTCATTTCCAATCCCGTTTACCTTCTAAGCAAAGTAGCTTTCCATTCCCTGCCAGGCTTCCACCACCACTACTGCTAACAACCTGCTTGTGGTTGCTAAGCTGTTGCTGGATCATGCGCCCCCTCTTCCACATCACCTTAATCTGCACCTTGTGCCAACGGAACCCTTATTTATAAGTTCTACAGTTCAGATGGTATTTTCAAGAAAAGCCTTCATTCATTACAAAGTAACAACACAGCCCTTGTTGGAAAAATTGCAATATCCTTGAAATGAATACCAGCAAAAGAGAATAGTAATGTGATACAAATATATGCCATGTGTAAAACCTTATTCTAAAGGGGTAAAACAGCCAACCAAGCAAATTATGGTTGGGAATATGGGAAACTGAGGGTGCTGGTGAAAACCAGATAGATCTGTCTCCACCAGGAATGTCTAGGTAGTAGACATGGAACCTAGACAAGTTAAAACAACAGAAGTCCAAGAAGTCAAATGCCATTTGTGAGGGCAGGAAAGTCTGTCATTTGTTTTACATGTGCTATGTGGCCTGGGGGGTATAAAAGGGAATCCCAGTTTCCAAGAAGATGGGCTTGTTACTCGGCACACCTTGTGTAGGTTTTGTGTGAGTAACTTGTCTTCGGCTTTGTGATTAAAGGCTGCGGTGATCCACCAAGTTGCCTGCCTCAAATTTTTGACCAGACCTTCATTACTGGACTCCTATCAAGTACACCAGTCCAGCCAGTGCAGATAGGAATGCCATTCCATGAGCTGTTAGGGTCCACCACAGGCATCTGGACTCTCCAGAACTGTGCAGACGGGCTGTGAGGGGCCACCCCAGCAAGTTCACTGCAGTACGGCAATGGACTCTCAGGAATGCACACGCTTGTCAGCATGACGCTTCACTTCATAGACGTGCATGCAGTAGTACATACACACACTCCAGAACTACCACGACAACCTCCGCTATGTAACGTGCAGCATTTGGGGAGCTGCCCTCTGTGGTGACTGGGGTTTCAATGTACAGTATATAACTAGTGTAGATATACATAGTACGTATACTGAGGCATTTGGAATATGTGGATTTAGTAGTGAGAGAAACCTAAATAAATAGTTTGTGTGCTGCTTGAGGTGCCTGTTTTATGCACATTATTAAACAGGAATTAAAGAATGCAATGCATCTCGGTCTAATCTCACATTGGTGCATATCCCTACAGTGTCAAGAGAACTGCACTGTGAGAGCAATTTAAAAGATAGTTAATGCCATAACAATTAAGTTATACGTAAAAATAAACTTTATACCTGCATTTTCAATTAGCACTTGTAACCCATCATCAACAACTGATAGACTTCATATTTTCTCAAACCAACAAACAAATCAGCATTCTGAAAAACTTCAAAAAGGCATTTAATTAACAATCACAAAAAAACCCTCAAGCACAACACAATGAAAATCACAAACTGTCAAATGTGAAAAGATGTAATTATGAACCGCTGAGCACGCCGCACAAAAGCTAATCCCTAAAATAAAGCAGTTAAATTGTGTTTTTTTTTTCAAAAGCTACTGCAAAATAACCCTTGTGCACAGCAGCCAAGAGGTCTCTCCACTTGTGATTTCATCCAGCCCCTTAATTAACGGCAATTAAATTCATTCAAGGAGCTTTCCTGTGGAGGCTGCCATGTGTCGCAACACTCCATAGCACATCCAGTAAACCAACGAGACACTGGATCCCTTTGTCAAACGGTTCCTGAGCAGAGCAGGATTTTGTCAGTGGATAGATTTTCCTTTAACATGCAAAGTCTTTATTCTCCGATGTAGTTTGGTTTTCTTTTCTCGATGAAGGCCTTCATCCCCTCCTGTCTGTCTCGTGTTGGGATGACCTGTAGCAGAACACAAAACAAATGCTTTTCGTTCCGATATGCATTTCCCCAGTGATATTTTGGTTATCTACTTTCATAAATCTCCAGGTGAACCATGCCCATTACATTAGCCTATCCTCTTACCCTGGCGTAGCACATGCCCTCAATGGCCATCCCTGAGGCGATGTCCACCTGAAGATAGGGAGCAGACACGTCAGCACCATTCTGTATCATTCAGTACCATTCGTTCATAATGTCATAATGTAAATAAATATTATTTTATAAATAAATATTCCACTATATAAGAAGTGGGAATGACCTCAATGCCTCTGTTCATTGCCTCCTTTGCCATCCTCACTGCAATAGGAGCCTGGTGAGATAAGCAGTAGAGAACGTAATTATGAATACGTGAGAATATGACAGTAGAACTGATATAAAAAAATATTAATGGTAAATAATTAACCTCACATGCATTACAAACTATAACGGGGTAACTTCTGTAGGGCTGTTTAAATAAGCCTACAATGTTCTAATGCCATGGAGATTCTGAAAGAGTTCAGTCAGTAACGCTTTGTCAGTTACAAAAGCAACGTAAATTTCACCGAAGTGTAAATGACATTTCATCAAGAATTCTGTTCCCCTCTGTTGCTGTGAAGTGAAGTGAAACTACCTAAAGAAAGCAAGCATCATTGGATATTCTTTCATTATCACATAGGCAATCCTACTGTAGCTCTCTCCTCTAATGTGGAGCAGCTGAATATTTTTTGGTTTCAGGACTAGAACAGTGGCATCATATCTCTGAGTGAGTGTGGCTGTTTGTAGCTGACTAAAACAGAACCAAAAGTTCAAAACAGAGGATTTAATGAGGTCCTAAGGGAAGAACAGATTCATGAAACTAACCATTCCATAATAAAAAAAAATTAATACTGCTCCGAGGGGCCTGTTCTGTCACTTTTACTTGGAGCTGATTAATTCATAACAAATGTTCTATTGCTACACAGCGCTACAATCCCCCAGCACCGACAAATGGGTGTGCATGGGACTGATTCACTTCAAATTGGCATAAATCTCCTTTGCCAGTCTAATTTTTACAACAAAGGTGCCAAGTGAATTAACTGTAGAGGAAAGCATTGTGGTATTACATTGTATTGCATTGTTTGTAGGCAATGAATTATTCTACACTAATAGTTCAGTTGCATTCAGTTGATCTGCTTGACCTTCTATTGCAAAATCAAAGGGGTCACTCGAGTCACCCAAGTGCACTATGCTGCCTTGTCACTAGTCAATCCTAAAAGGTCTCTATGTATGGATATATGCCTCTATTCCTCTATGCCTCTATTCCATTATCTCCTCTTAGAGGGCCAGTTTAACATCATCACAACAATATCTCCAGAGAGAAGGGCAGCGTGAGATCACAGGGAGGGCAAGAGAGGGAGTATTAAAGCCAGATCTCTCTTCTGGCCAGACTGCCTCACAGGTCATTCAGAGAGACTGTTTCAGAGGGACAAGATTCAAAAGGGTGACAAGCTGCAGCTTTAGGGGGGTCAAGTTAGCCCAAACACAAGAGATAATCAACCACTGGGAGGGATTAAGTTCTCTCTCTCTCTCTCTCTCTTTCTCATAGTGCTTTTGCAGTGACAAGATTTCCTTTTTAAAAAATGTGTGAGTGTTTATGAAGCCTAGTAGAGAGGGCTTATCTATGGTCACAGATGGGGATATATTGGATTTGCCTTTTTTTTTTACTACCCTCTCATTGTCACTACAGCATTCAGTGGCAACAGCCTCTTTCGCTTCTTTCATCTGAGCCTGATGTATTAGAGACAGACAGTGTGGGTACACATAGTCACTTATACATACAGAGCAGCTAATACACACTGAGGAAAGAGAGAGTGAAGAGTAGAGGGGGGAGAGAGATACAAAACGAACAGAGAGTGAGAGAGGGGGAAGCCAAGCCAAGCCAAGCCATGCGAGGGAGCATGAGAGCAGCACTGGGCAAGCAGAAGTGAGGGTAATGCAGACAGACAGCCGTCTGCAGAGAGGAGAGGAGAAGAGCAGAGGCGGCGGCAGCAGCATTCGGCTGGACAGAGGGGAGACAGAGGGGAAGGGAGGGGAGGGAAGGGGAGGCGGCAGCGGGGCCATACCTGGGGCAGGATCTCCCTGGCCAGGCTCAGGGCTTCTCTGTAGGCCGCATCGCCGGTCTGGTTCTGCTGTACGGAGCGGTTCACCAAGCCCAGCTGCTGGGCCTGCTCGCCCCCTACTCGCCGCCCAGTGAAGATCAGCTCCTTGGCCGTGGAGAAGCCTACGGCCCGTGGCAGACGCTGGCTGCCCCCTGCAAATCACACACAGAGCACAGAGCTAAGGCTGACACTGATCAGTGCTGACAAGAGAAATCAATCTGTGTGATTAGGGAGAACCCTACTCTTACTGCATGTAATGTCTCTGCTGTCCTTTTAAGTCCATCTGTCTACATCTCCATTACCCATCTGTAATTCTGTCTGCCTATTAGTTCTGCCAACTGTCTGTCTGTCTGGTTGTTTGTCTGTCTGTTTGTGTCTGTGTCGCTTCAGCTAACTGTTTATCGTCTGATTTTATCACCATCTGTCTAGCAGTGCAGTTAGTGTATCTGTTTCTGTTTGTTTTTCTTTCCACATGTCCATCCGTCAGTCTGGCTAAGTGTGTGTGGATCTGATCAGTCCGTCTAGCTGCGGTGTGTTTTTGTGCTTGGATGTGTGTCTGTCTGCCCAGCTGTCTCCTATTCGGAGACTTTCCTCCTCTTCCTCCTCATCCTCTTCATCAGTCTGCGTCTGCCCTCCCCATTCATCTTACCAGCCCCTGGGAGAAGTCCTCGCGTGGTTTCAATCAACCCCATCTGTGCAGTGTGAGCTAGAATACACACACACACACACACACACACACACACACACACACACACACAGAGAGAGCCATACAGAGACACACAGACATACACACACAGACAGAGAGAGAAAAGGACAGTTCAAGGACCACCCAAGCCCAGCACACTATTAACACACCATGGGAATTCAGGCTGAGCGATGTGCTTGTCATGGCTGTTTATGCAAACCACGGGGAGTCCATGGCATCTGTCCTCACTGGCCCATCACACAGCCGTGCCACCCCCCCACCACCTCCCTTAACACACAAACACACACACACACACGCTAGCACCACCCCCCAACACACAAACAGACACACACGCGCTAGCACCAGCCAACATCGCCCAGAGGTCTCCTGTCACTCACCTGTCGTGACCCATCCCCCCTCCCACCCCCCCCCCACCCCACCAGCTCCTGGGATCAGACACTCACCCGCCGTGCGAAGGTCACAGGCCAGCGCCACCTCCAGCCCGCCTCCCAGGGCAAAGCCGTCCACCGCAGCGATAGTTGGCATGGGCAAGGCGGCTGACAACAAAAGGGCACACAGCACAAATTAGACAAGTGGGAGAGGTAGAGGGAGAGAGAGAGGGAGAAACAGACACAATGATAGGGGAAGAAATTTAGACTGGAAGAATGACAGAGAGGGAGAGGCAGAGATAAAAAGAGAGGGGCGGGGGGGGTATTCTTGCAAGCACACTGCCAGTGCAACTGAGGGTATAAGCTTGCATTCAGCCTAAATGGAAATCAGGTCCTTCCTCCCACATCTGCTCTGACTGATTGACTGTAAGGCAGTTTTGGGGAACAGTCACATAAAAAAAAACATAATGCCAGGGAAACGCAAAATGGCATGGATGCTCGGAGATTATGATGGTGTTGACATTTCTGACAAAGGCCTTTTAATGACTTTTTAAAAAGGCTAACAGCCTTTGAGACAAATGCACAGTGAGAGAGCCCAGTTTTGAGCAAATGGAAAAGTCACTTCCTTCACTTACGAAACAATGGAAACTTCACAGTGTGATTCTTTAGTACACGAAAGCCCGGAATAACCCAGATTACATCATGCTACATAACCATCTTCACTCACTGTCTTACCGATCTCATTCATTAGGGATCGCAGACCATGTACAAAGTGCTCAGCCTCAGCGTTCGCCATCTGGGCTCGTTCTTTTAGGTCTGCCCCTGTACCACAAACACACGCACACACACACACAATGCAGCCATAAGGATATATTGACTTTGCATTATGGTGTTTGGTTACTCAGCCTGTGTTGTCTGTAAATCAATAACTTTAGAGCAGAACTCATTATCATATGATATAATTAATTAAAACCACGGGAAAAGAAATCCATTTTGCAAACATTGTACATAAAAACACTCAGACATAGTCACATTCTAACAACGTAAAATCAGCCAAATCAGCATCAGATGATAAAGCTAGTGAGGGGAACAACTCTGATGTTGTCCAGTAATTCAACTTAAAGCATGGCAGTGATAACTCCAAAACGATGAACTTAATACAAGGACCACTGACTAATTTATACAATGTAGGCCTATACCTTTTCTACAAAAGAAACTACATTCATATGCTACTGTGCTGAGATGGAGGAACAGCTGGCTGAATAAGTGTGCATGCATAGTGACTGTGACGCACAAGCCCTGCTGACCTGCACAGAAGACCCCTGGCACCATACTCCTGATGACCACCACCCTTACCGCAGAATCATGGTGCAGTTTGGCAGTCAGCTCCCGCATCTAAAGAGGCAGACACACACATACACACACAAATGAACCACTGTGTCCAATGGCCTACATTTCACTTTGGGCGGTCCTTTGAATTATGCATCTTCCTTTGTTCTTTTCTTCTGAGATGGTTGCTGGTGGAAGGGGGTCTGTATGAGGCTTTGATAATGACTATAGAACTAACTATAGAAACTTTTGTTTGTAAAGTATAAATGACTGCTGTGTCATTGAGAATATTTGTGCATTTTAAGTAATGTTGGCATTAAATTTATTCTAATGGATGTTATTATTATCATAACAAAGTTGAGAAGATGAGTAGTGAAAAGCCTAAAAGAGTGGATTTATATAAGGACAGCTCTGGGGATGAAGTGATCTTTTGGCTCTCACATGTCCCATGAACTTTGGAGCATAATTCTGACTGACAGATGGTTGCCATAGCAACACAGGTATCCACTTACCTGAGCCACAAACACTCGGCCAAGAGAGTTTCGTGCCTTCTCACGGCACATCAGCACCTCCACTATGCCTACAGGATGAGAGAGAGAGCGAGAGAGAGAGAGAGAGAGAGAGAAAGAGGGAGAGAGAGAGAGGTTGATGGGGTGATATATTCCTAGATGCAAAGATTTTCATCTCTATGCTCATGTGCCTCCATATGTGTGTGTGTGTGTGTGTGTGTGTGTGTGTGTGTGTGTGTGTGCTGGGGGAAGGGGGGGTACACATGTGTCTCTAAAACTCTTTGGAAATTGCAAAACATGGTCTTAGAGATAGATAGAGATAGAATTAGAGCTAGAGAGAGATGTTCAACTTTTATAAGATCATAAACTGGTAACAAGAGAGCGTGACTAAGACAGAAGGTCCTGCTCAGGACCGTTTGAAAGCTTGTCCGGCTGTTTAAACCACGCCAGCATCATCAGGTGCACTTCGGCCATTTGCGAGGTGGCAGGTGTCTGGCCTAGATGACTAGCAGCACACTGACTCTCTGCAGCAGTTTGAAAGGGGACCAGTAGTTGCAAATGGGTCACTGTTTACCTTTTTGTTTAATTATTCAACCATGGCTGTTATGGAGGGGAACCATTTCAGACTGAGTGAGGCCACAGCTGTGCTGAGATGGAGGAACACCTGGCTACAATCCCTGACTTCAAAACCAGACCCCGCTGTTACCACATTCACACACACACAGGGCAGGTTGGTCTGTGAATAAATAATCACAGAGAAAAGTAGTGCACCTGTCTTTGTTATGGTTACAGAATACACAAGTACGCGTAGGTCTGACATTTTTTTGTAATGTTTTTTTTTTTTTTTTTAACTGGCTTGTCTTTGGCCTACATGGGACAGACATAAGGGGCTGAAATGGCAGCATATTCCACTCTCATCTGCACGAATAATCCCAAACCACTAAGTACGTCGAGTATTTCTTTCTCCTCCACTGACATGATGCATAGCCTACCCTACAGGCATTAGTCAGTGTCCAGAGTCATGAGTTACACACAGCATCGGCATAGTAAACTCAGACTGGACTTTAAGGATTGCAGTTTGTGACTTAGAGGATTAAAACTAAGGGAGTTTGATTTTTTTTCCTCTGGGGTTCTAATGCTTAGGCAAAACCATTTAGAATCAATCACTGATCTTGCCTCATAGTCTCTTTCTGAATAACACAAGCATCACCAATATTTTAATGAGCTATGCATAATTCAAGTGAAGGTCCAATAGAAAACCATAAATTTGAACGTGAAGGCGTACTGATCACAAACACATAATGACAAGGTAATGACAAGGTCCCTGTAATCTGGGGGAGGTAAATGATATTGAGGATAGAAGAGTAGTTATAAAGATCGACTACACCTACCTGTGTCTTCTCCATCCAGGCGGTTGAAGTCCACTTCAACAGCTGTGCCATGCGTCGCTTCGGAATGCAGACTGCGGACATGATCAGACCGGAAGTAAGGCCTGTGTTCAGTGCTAGTTCGTGCTGGAACTGTAAAAGCAATTGAACAATGCGCCCTGCCTAACTCGGGGTATAGTCCAGCAAGACATCTGGAAATGGTGCTTGGTTTAAGGATGAATCTTTGGAGTAAAGCCATAGCCTAATCTCAGTTGCCAATATGACTATAACACTACTGCAGACCGAGGTGAAGAATGCCAAGGCAACAATGTTTGGACGTTACAATATTGCGCCACGCCAAAGATCACCTTCCCTAAAAAAAAATTTCCCACAATGTAACTTTACCTCCTCCTTCAACTTTTTTCACACTTCCTTGTCCGTGGACCCCGTCACCTCGGCTACTGACGTACTTGTCAACAGTGACTCAGCAATAAATATTTGATAGACTGCGATTTGCTTTATCTAAAAGCCACAGAGAGTTTCTTAACAATATTTCTGAATTTCCAAAATCTTGGAAGCAGGACGACAATTCGAGTCTGGGCAGTTTTTTTTTATTTCTTTCATCGTAAGTGGCACTTCAGAATCGCCAGAGGGCGTTCATGTGATGCTGTGCAACAGCTCAATCCATATTCTGTAGAGCTATCCAAGTGAGAATAATTTATGTTCGACACATTTCAAGTACAAGCAAACTATAATTTAAACACAAGATTTTAATCTGGAATTGCATAATTCAGAGGTGATTCATACTGGCAAGGGTAGGCAACTTGACAAAGAATACATCTAACTATTACAGCAGAAAAAAGACAGAAAAACATGATATGCTGATGGAGCAATTCTAGCAGTTTCTGGCACAGATTGAGAGCTGTGAGAGGTGTGGGGAGAGATGGCATTAACGTTGGGCATGAACATTATTTGAGTATGTGTGTGTGTGTGTGTGCGCGCACGTGCATGCACATGTGTTTGCAAAGCTTTGCTAACACAACCATTAGAACAAAGTGTTGGAAGGTTTGGGGCTCCTGGAGAAGATTTCTCTGACAGTGAGCTCTCTCTCACTTGAGGGCCTGCCTCGGTGACGGATGTACCGTGCCTCCGGGCTTCGGCCAGGGCCTGGGCAAAATTGGGCAGGGTGTGCACCGTCCTCAGACGCCCGTCTGGGGCCAATAGCTCAAAGGGGACCAAAGGGGTATCAGCTGTGGATAAGGTTTGTGTGTCTTTCTTTTCCTCCATCTCTACCTCTTGGTCTTTGTCTTTCTCCCTCTCTTTCTTTTTCTTTGTCTCCCTATCTCTTTCCCTCTCCTTCTGTCCATCATTCCCTTTTTCCTTTTCTGTTCTGCTCTCTTCAACAGTGACTCCCTGTGTGGTGGAATTGCAGGTGATTGCTGCTCCAGGCTGCAGTTTTAGGTCTGGCAGACAGAGCGGCGCTGTGGAGATGTCTGCTTTACTGTCTCCATTGCTAATGAACTCTTGAACTCGTGCCTGTAGAGAATAACCAGACTGGGGTTTCAAGGGCCTAAGAGAGAAAAACAGAACAACAGCGGGAACAAATCAAAGACCATGTATAACAGAAAATACTCCTGGCAGTGATTTTATATGCATTATATTCATTCTGACATTTTCAGTTGCACAACATTTGTTTAATTTTCTGGGAAAGTAAACAACCTTTCCCACAAACACAACATATTTTTCACCATGTGAATACAGTGCCCTGCATTAAATGTAAAAAACGACATATGTGCAGGTGTGTATAGAACCATAATTCCACAGAAACACATTACAGTCACACGAGCGACGTGCATCAGAAGTTATACGGTGACAGGAAGAAAATGCTTCGGCTTAAGAGATAAATCACTAATAATGACTATAATCATACGATGAAGGTGTTGGGGGAACACTGGCTTGGCCCTGCCTCCAGCTCTGTGGAGACGGGGCGGCTCACCGCCGCTGTAATGGCCGTTATGACAAAGTGTCTGCCTGATGCCATCAATCTCCCGCGTGGGCCTGATCCTCTTTTCACAGTCCCGCTCATCCATTTAGCCGGCCCCTCTTTAATCGGAGGCAGTCGACCATTCAGAGAACATCCCGTGTCTGTCTGCGAAAGAAGGGTGCTGGAAGAAAATGTTTGTCAAGGAGGGACACACGCATCTATCCTGACACCTTACAGCTGACTGCAGAAATGTTACACCAATACTTTCAATGCCTACAAAAATTCTGAGAAATGTAACAACTGTATATTGATTAACATACAAATTGATATGGCTAATTAACATAATTAGCATAGGCCATATTGTGTGCCGACACCAAAGTGGAAAATGAGACGTTTCATTAACACTGCATAACATGAATGATTCAATGCCTCATTATGTTAATGCATCAGGGTGGGATGTGACACACACACAAATGTTCTCTACTAAATACTTTGAGCCGCTACATAGTTTCTAGGCGCTGGGGCTGATTTAGCTGATATTCACTTTAAACTGCATTGTAGCCGCAAGCAGTACACACCGGCTGCAGGGCAAAATTGGGCGCTGACGTTCTTAGCCTGTGTCACTGGCAACACTGTTTGCTTTGTTTATTGGCTTTTTACGGGCGGGTCTCTGTGGCACTGACCACAATCACATTAAAAAGGGGGAAACAGGGAGGCAAACATACAGGCATTATCAGTCTGGCCTCACCGGCCAGGCAAAGCCGCCGCCAGGATGCCGCAGGAGGATTCGAGCCAGGGAGGCAGACAGTAAATTCAACACAAGTTGGCAGCGGCACGTACGTTGTAAAAGAAAATGAGTTTAGAATAAGTCTGTTAAAAGGGGCCGCTTCAAAAAGTGCCTGCTTGGTCCCTGAGCTGCAGAAACAATAGGGAGAGAGGGGGAGAGGAGAGAGACACCCAGGAGAGGCTGGCTTGAAAACACAGAACAGAAAACAAGACAGTGAAAGGGAGAGAGAAAAAAAAGAGTAGAGTGAAACAGAGAAAAACAGAGAGAAAGACAGGTAAAATCAGGCAATAAAGGTAAAATTAGAATTTTAGTAAGAAGTAGAGAGAGAGAGAGAATATTAGAAAGATGAGAAGAAAATAGTAATCCAAAACATGAATGCCGTGTACAGGTATGCAGCTCATGCAAAGAACAAAATGGACGCCAGGCAATTGGAAGAGGCACATCAAGAGCAGCAGTGTTTGGACACGGGCCCACTGCTTGACAGGGACTGAGAGAGTGGAGCAGCTGCTCGCCAGCACTCCCCCACTGACTCCACAGCCCCAGTGTGGCTACTTACCTTAGCCAGTGTCAAGCAGACATAGAGAGAGCGAGAGAGACAGGAGGAAAGAGAGAACGGAGAGGGACTGTGACAGATTTTTAGTACCCAGTAAGAATGGATCACAGTCTAGGAAAATTGTTTCTTTTATTTGCCCCTTACTCATGCTCTCTCTCTCTCTCTCTCCCTATCTCTCTCTCTCTCTCTCTCTCTCTCTTTCTTTCTCTGTATTGTCTTAGTATTCAGAGCATGTCTTAGAATAACACCCTTGCTCCTGTAAAACCATGCCTGTGGAAATAGCAAGTGCATTTGTAACTGTGCATGTGCGAGCAAGAGAGAGTGTGTTTGTATGTATGTATGTGTGAGTGTGCATGTGTGTGTATGTGCACATGTGATTGAGTGTGTGGAAACATTGAGACATTTCGCTCCAGAGGATAATTGTGTAGCACCCTGTCAGTGCTGAATCACACAGAGTTTCCCAGAATCCTGTTATCTACTCGGCAGATTAGCATAATTAAGAGCCTTCCACCGCATGCTGAGAATTTCCCTCGTCCAATCACACGGCCAGCTACAGGGGCTAACTGTTACTGATGGAAGAAGGAAAAAAAGGTGGCAAAGAGAGGGCAGTATGGAGAGAAGTGTGTGCGTGTGTGCGTGTGTGTGCGTGTGTGTGTGTGTGTGTGTATGTGCAAAAGAGAGAAAGAGAGAGTCTTTGAGCTGAGTCCTGTCTGATTATCTCATTATCAGATTCAGTGGGGCGATTAACCAAGAACCCCCCCATTCACTGACCTCCAAGGTTGCGAACATTACCCCATGTGCAAAGTCAAAATGTGAGGCACATGCAAAGCGCACACTTGCATGCTCACACAGACTTGTTTGGACACACACACACACACACACAGACAAGCACACACACAACATACACTCACACAGTACACAATCACATGCACATGCCATAATTATTGACACACTGTTCACATGCAATTATTTCACACACAGGGTTAAAACATGCCCAAGAAAAGAGGAAACCAAATCATGGTATCTACACATCCAGTCAACCATGAGGAGCCAAGAATTAAAATGTATGCATAGCACGAAATTCCAATATATAATTGTGTAGATTTCCATATAAGGTCAAGTAACATATTAAGTTCTCTTATATAAAGTCTTGCACGGACATAAGCTGCAGAAATAGATGCATCCCACCACATGTAGTGTTAACCCAATTATTTCTGTATGCTTGGATGGCTTTCTGCCACACTGCATTCACAATGCACTGCTTGTTTCAAATTAATGCTTGTCAACAAACGACAAAAATTGAAATCCTTAAATATGTTGAATTAATTAAGTAATGTTGAATGTTGCTGTACATGAAGTTCCCCTCTTAATGTGCAAGAGAGGGACTTTGTTGAGAAATTGACTCTGTGATTCTTTGGGAAGGGTGGCAGTGCTCGAAGAATGTGCTCCCAGAATGCATTCCTAATTTATAAGAATTCTTTTCCATATTCTGTTTGAAGTTGCATGAAATGAATACTGCATTTTTTCTTTACTTGACAACCTAAGCCTGCCGGCAGAGTGACTAGAGTTCTGAGCAGTAGCAAAGTAAGGCTAGACAATTAAACAGTATTTTTAAATGAACTTGGAGGCCTCACTAGTTTGAAGTAGTTTCTGCAGAAAATAGTTTTTTGATACTGTCAAATGATGGATACTATTTATCTAATTTTCCCAATTTACAATTTATAAATGATCTCACCTGTGTCTCTCTGTCTCTTTGCTGGAGAGTGGAATTATGGGTAGCTGAGTTCTGTTGTAACATATTGTAGAGTGAGCAGGGTCATAGTTAAAATGTTGTGACCCCAGGCCAGTCAATCCCTTTCTCCAAATGTTACCTGAGATCAAATAGTGGTTAGTTAGAATACAAATAGTATACAAATTGTATGCACTCATTAATAAGATCTAGTGTTGTATTTACATAGTATGTGCAAAATGTGTATGTGAGCATATTGATATGTGCATAGAAATCCATTTGTTTCCAGGCAGTGCAGGAAACCTAGAACTATAGTCATTTTCTCCTGCCCACACACACATTGAAGTACACTCATACACACACACACAAACGCACGCACCCCACACGTGCGCACACACACACACACTTATACACACACATATAGTCGTCTGACCTGTTCTCATATTGAGCAGGTCTCTGTGCAGTCTTCTCTGTTCTCTGGTGAGTGTGTTGATGTGGTAAAGCTTTGCCTCGTCCAGTCTCTGAAGGCCTTTAGCCAGACGGGCCTCTACTCTTCTCTCCTCTCGGCGCTGGGCCTCTCCCGGCCAAGCTAGAGAGTCCCCACGACGCATTGCTAGAATACACACAGAGAGATACGCACACAAACACACACACACATACACATACACACACACACACATACAGTATAATCAAAGACCCATAAATATGCATAAGCAAACATATGCGCATGGGTACACATACATACACACACGCACATACACACACACATACACACACACACACACACACAGAGGGTACTAATGCTACTAAGTGACAACACAAAGCATCAGCACACATCTGGTCCGCTCGTGAAGAAGGATACGATTATGCAAATGGTCTCGTTTTCTACATTATTCCTCAGCTCAGTATCTGGGTCAGCGGGTGACTTCTCCTCAGTGGGAAGCAATCCTTTATTTAATATTTAACTTAAACTTCTCGCCGTCGTAGTCAACTCTTTAATCTTAATAAAAGTCATTAGAATGTCGACAGACATGCACAGGCTTGTTGGGGCATTTTAGTATTGATGTGCATATTAACCACTCAAAACGATGCTAATGGACTATTGAGCAGCGTCTGTTTTCAGAGTGTCTATAGAAAACAAAGTGAGAAAAGTTCAGTCTTAGCTTAGTGAGTTTGACTCAACCTTAGACTCAAAAGAAACAAAGTTGAGCCATTGCTTTGTTAATGCTTTTCATTTGCATTGCAACAAATTACATTATTAAAAGGGAGAGTGCAAACACAAAAACAAAATGACTGAACACATCCAAGTTTGTCCGAACTAATAGCAATTAGCCTTTGCCACATTAAAAATTGTCTAAGTAAAATGTATGATATTCATCGTAGGTGCTTTGTTTATGTGAGCCTTTTAAGAACCTTTTAGTATTACAGCATATAAAACACCGGCCTTGCCGGTCTTGGATTTCAAAGCAGAAATGTAGCCTCATATTTCATCGAAGTGTTTAGCTGGCAAGGTCATTGAGGATTTGGAGAGGTTGTCAGGGAGGTTATCTCTGTGGTTTATAAAACTGGACCCTCTGTATCCACCAAACAACTTCCGTGGCTTCCCTGGTATGCTGCTCACATGCAAAACTAGAACAAGTACAGTTCAATCAGTGGTCCTGAATAATGAGCCAAAAAAACATGAAACCCATTTGAGTGTGCTAGAAACACAAAAATTTGTTTTGGCAACCAATTCCCTAAGCCCAAAAAAGTTAATTAAGTAATGAAAAATAACAGATGTCCTTGTTTATATTTGACTGCTTGCTTTTAGATACAATAACACACCATCATGCCAGGATCTGGAGTAAATACACTAGAGAGCGTGGCACCTTCAGAAGTGCTGGCACCTAGCCGGGCACAGAGAGCCCAGACTCGCCTTGCCCAGTACTACAACTAGTGCAGCTATCGTCAAACGTCCAGTCTGATACAAAGCTTTTCCTGGAGCCTTCATCTCCATTCATGTTTGTGGGAGAAATCTACCTCCCAGGTTTGGGTTAAAAACGTCTCCGCTCCCCCACAGTGATGGGTTCTCCCCTGCCCGAGCCCTAGCCAATCTATTTTGTCCTCTGCAGAGGGCACTAGGCCCGTACTTCTATCTATGAACCTATTCATTATTGAATAACATTTCCGGGTGTGCCATAAATCATGGCCTTTAATATGATGTCTTATGTTTGGATGAAGGACTTTGAGGGAAATGACTGCTTTACCAGTTGGATTCTTAATGAACAAAGGTCAAAGTTTTATTCTGAATTATTAATAGTTTACTATTTAGATATTGTTTCTCATCTGATGGGGGGCATTTTTGCGTGTTTTCAGTAGAATGGCTTTTCTAAGCCTTTTTATGAAACCCAAATTAAAGTCTATTTAAATATTGTCCTTTGCAGAGGACACTGGGACCTGATGACTGTTTTCCACCACTGACACATGGTAGAACAAAGGGCATAGACTGGAGACCTGGCCAGAGGATGACAAAAAAGAAAAATAAGAACACCCTTTTTTATTCAGTGATGTTTTTATTTAAAAGACTAAAACAAACTAAAAGGTCAAACCTGGGTATTCAGAACCTGTTGTTGCTTATAAAATCCTTTGTTACATCTGTTAATTACGACCATTAAAATCCATATTTAATCTTACTGTGCAAAGTGTAGGCTATATATGTATTCATGGATTTCTGTATTTATTATAATGTACGTGATTTCTAGGGGTCGCCCATTTTCTCTCTTGCTTCTCTCAATCAAGTACGACTGAGCTCAAGAGGAAGGAAAGCACAATAAAAGTCTTTTTACTGGAAGTTCACGAGGCTCTGTGTTAGGCACAGTGGGTTCCCGCTCACTGAATAATGACAATTTCACTGGTTCCATCAGTCCTCTGTGGGGAGGCCCAGTCCTGCACATGGCTTACAGGCTGAGTTATGCTAGCCGCATAAAGCAAAATGTCAGCTCTGTCGATACACTGTAAATCTCCACATTGCATCAGCCTTATTAGCTTGTTGTCCATTAAATACAAAACTGGGATTGTTCGATCATCCGTCACAAGGCCATTAGATTTCACCCACTGCTAGACTGAATGCAAACTCCTTCTCCTCTTCCATATGGGAAATAATATGTGTGTATGTGTGTGTGTGTGTGTGTGTGTGTGTGTTGTGTGTGTGTGTGTGTGTGTGTGCGCACACGTGTTTGTGTACTGTGACCAACAATGGCACATCATTAAATAAAATTCTTGTACCCATTATCTTATACTGTATATTAGTCTCATGTTTCAAATAGTACACAGTCCACATGATGCTTTTGTAACATTAAAGAGAGACTAGTTTTGGCTGAGAAAGGCACGGGGGACAGCTATGCTAATCCCCAGCCAACCACAACAAACACGGCATTCCATTCTTGCCCTCTTGAAACTGCGCCACACTAAATCGGACACTGGTTTGGGTTGCCAGGTGTAAGTGGGCCTGTTTGTCACTTATAACATCCATTGTTCCTATTCAGTTTTTATGTTTAGTTTAAGAGGTTTGAGAAATTCCCATTTAAGACCCAAAGCTTTTGTTCTCAAAGGTGTTAATAGCCTCACTGCAGTGGCTGGTTTTCCATGGTAACCTTGTTTAGTTTCAGTAAGAGTTCCATTGTGCATTATCACAACCTCTACGTCAAGCTATCGACTCATTATCCCATATGTGCCGCCCCCTCCACACACACACACACACACACACACACATACACACATACACTCTTTTGGCCCCTGACAGATTCAAAGGCCTCGACTGAAAGACTGATGTTTCCATTAAATCAGTGAAACCCATCCATCTATGTACGCTCACTCTCCCCTTGTCTCCCTCTGTACTTGGGCGCCGCTCACACACTGCAGTATGAATGGCCAATGGCAATCTAGCACTGCAGTAGACTACCAACCTAGCTCCATCCTCTGTAGTTTATACATATTAATTTCCATTATAAGAGATGCATTTAGTTGTTTGAACATAAGTGCCTAGTTCTAAAGAATGAAGTCTACCATTTAGTAATAAAAGCAAAAACTTTTTCTACCCACATGATGGAGGCCTACAATTTAATATCTGAGTGCTAAATGTCAGCATTATGTAGGTCCTCATTAAAAAAAAATCCTGCAGCTAATTTTGTAAAATTGAAATAGTTCTGAGAGTAGACTCTACCAATAGCTTAATGGTACATTTCAAGGTGATAATTGCCTTGACTTTCGCATCTTTCCATCTAGTTATTTGAAGATCTGTTTTAACCATGCAGTGGGCCAGAGTTTTACATCCCACACATCAATCTGGATATCTGTCAGAAAGCCTTTTATGAACATCGCTGAAGAGCCACTTTACGCTCACTTGAAAAACCACACGCCAGAATAAAACTCTAATGCAACAACGGCCTTTATTCTACTACAACACATTCTGTTTGAATCCGTCACCAAACATTCCGTACTATTGGTCTCAGATTATAAAACGGCTAAATAACTGTGAAGTATGGGTCACACTTCAAATGGTTTAGAAAATGTAAATAAGTTCACTTTGAGGTCATTTTAACTTACCTTAAACAAGATAGTGCTGTTTCAAATAGAATGTCACTTCAGTCAACCCTGACTTTGCATTCTTAGGTTAAACAATCACCCTTCTTGAAGTGGGCTAAGTTTTTAAAAGCTGTCTAACTCGTTTTGATTGTGCGTCTCCACAAGTCCACCTGGTGAGTGTTGGAAAAAAAAGTGTTGAGATCAGATTTTCGTCTCCTGAATGACAAGCCGCTTGTTTGTGTGGCTCAAATCAGATCCCACCCTACTCATTTCCCAGTAGAGCTCCTGCGGGTCGTAGAGTCAGTGAGCAGGACAGTCTAAACACCACACCACCCAGGAGGTTACCATGGGTAACCAGGGGTCTACGCCGAGCAATGAAAGCAATGACACTCACAGAATTGCCATGGCTACCGGACAGGCTCTCTAACTGCGCCCAGCTGTGGGAACAGTCCCAGGCGAGTTCACAAACACACTCACACAGGGGCTGTCAAGCAGAGGTTTGCACACTCATTACTCTCTCATTGACCGCACATGTGTGCCCGATCTAAATCAGATCCATCCAGTTTATAGCACATCTGACACAACCCTCTGTACTCTGGGAAGGTTAACCAAAAACACTATAAGAGCATAAGAAACATGCATGTTGTTCAATTACATTAGCTAAGATGACAAAACGGATAACAGTAACAGAGAAAGTGACATGAATTATTACCTTCCAGCCAACTGTGGCTCGAAAGCCATATCTCTTATGTAAGAATAATCCATATTAAGACTATGGTCCCATGTCATCTTTATAGCCTGGCACTCTAACAGTTGCTTTTTATGGCCTCTGTGCCTATAGGCCATGTAATATCCCTGACATATATGATAACATTCTGGAGATAAATAGCTCTGCCCAGAGTCTAACCCTCAGCGCTATTCATCTTGATTTGAGTCAAGGCTCCTAGCCTAAGCACATTGAACCAATGTATTCACGCTAGCTGGACATTTACGTGTGACATTCCATCAAATTCCAGTCAGGTTTCCAATTGTTTCCTGGCTTGTTTTCTGAATCCCTTTTGATCCGCCCTTCTGTCTGGGATTGTCTATTTGAACTGTGCTTGACCCTGGTGTTCTTAGAAGTGCTCCTTGAGCCCTGAGTTGTGGGTGTCACCCCTGCTGGCCTTGTCTGTCACCGCTCCGTGAGATCAGTCTAGCATGAGGAAGGCCACAAACACACACTGCTCAGAAGGAGAGGATAGAGAAGGAGGGATAGAGAGAGGGAGAGAGAGAGAGAGAGGGAGGGAGGGAGGGAAGAAGAGAGAGAGTAAGACAGAGCATGAAACAGGTAGACAGGGATGGAGAGAAAGACAGAGAGGGAAGGAGGAAGAGTGAGAGGAGTTGTGTTAGAGTGTGAGAGAGGAAGGGAGGAAGAGAGAGAAAGACAGAGAGCAAGAGAGTGAGAGAAAGAATGTGAGTGTGAGAGATGGAGGGAGATAGAAAAAACAAGAAAGTAAGAGTCGGAGAGACGGGGGGGTGGAGCTCCTCCAAAAGGTCTTGTGTGCCTTCAGCGGTCCACTCAGCTAAGGGAGATTCACGCCCACTGAGCTGTGGGTGCGTCAAAGGACTGCAGCAGCTCTCTCTTGTCCTGAGGGCCTGCTGGTGCGGGTGAGCTAGCCTTCACTGGCCCTTATTCACTGGCCTGTGATACTTAATTGGCTGAAATCAAAGTGAATGGAGAGCTGTTGATCTAGAAAAAAAAAAAAGAAGAAGAAGATGCTTGTCGTGTCAGCCGGTTGCTGCTTGCTCACTACACATGCAGCACATCACTGATTGATGCTCGACTTGAGCTATTTTGCCATCGCATCGACCTCATGAAGGCTTAAGCGCCTGTGCCTCTGTGACAACCCTGCCCATCATCAGCCTTTGAAGGGATTCCCCCAGTGGTGTCATCTTCGGGTTTGACATAAAATGCCGTCAGCTAAATCCCCACCACACGCACACACATACACACACATACACGCACCGACACACACACACACTGCCATCTCCCAAAAACCCCCCATAAGTCAAATTTGCCGCAGCCCCGAGCCAATTTATAATAGGATCTGACCAATTTAGGTCAGGATTGTAATGGCAAATCGGTGGTCCCGTCGGGCCTCTCATGAAAAGGAGAGTTGCAGTTCAGTGATTTATTGCGTCTCAGCGCTGCATGAGGGAGAGCCTGTGACTACATGCCAAGTCTGCAGTGAGATCAGTCTGCATTAGAGAGGGAAGTTCAGTATACAGACTGTAACATGCTGAAGGTGAAAATCACCTGAGGTCAAAATGAAGCAAGTGCTTTATGTTACTGAGCTATAGTGTATGTTACGTTACGGTACGAGGACACGTGAGTTACTGTGATGCATTTGTAAGAACCAAGAAAGCAGATATGTGGTGTGAGCATGTCAAATAATATTCAGAGTTGCACACACATGGAGATTCACACACACACACACTTGCACATGCGCACACACACACACACACAGAGACAAACACAACACACCCACACAAACACCCTTTAAAAAAAATCTGAAACAGAATCAATAGAACAACCCCAGAAGGAAAAGAATGCCAAATATGCTACTATCTTCATCTCTGTTTTTTTTTTTTGGTATGGGAGGGGGGACTTTTATCTTGTTGTATGCTGGTATTGATCTGACTAGGCTTGTTGAAGCTGTATGCCAGCAGCAGTGGGTGAGCTGCTAATCTTCTCTCTCTCTCTGACGTTTCTCTCTCTCTCTCTCTCTCTCTCTCTGCTCTCCTCCAACACATCCCCAGCTCCTGCAGGTCATGGGATGGCTCTGGCTCACACACACAGTCTCTTCTCCTGATGGGAAAATGCTACTGAAAAGAGAGAGCAATCTGTGTTGTTATGATTTACGCTATTTTTAGTGCTGTACTACTCAGTTTAGCTGTTTCGATCTACATCACAGAACATTTCTCTCTCTCCGCCCTCCCTCTCTGTCTTTCCCTCTCTTCCCCTTACTCTTTCTCTCCCTGTCTGTATGTCATTAGAATATATTATATATGCTATGTGAGAGTGTTGGATCTGTGTTCTGTGCTGTGAAAATGCTTGTTATGAATGCATGTGAATGAATGTTGTGTTGGATAGAGCTGATACTGAGAGGCTTCAAAGGTTTGAGCTTTATCATTTTTACTCTCCCCTGTGTTACAAAACGTCAACTGACCTTGCTGTATGTGTGTGTGTGTGTGTGTGTGTGTGTGTGTGTGTGTGTGTGTGTGTGTGTGTGTGTGTGTGTGTTAGTGCGTGCGTGTGTGTGTGTGTGTGTGTGTGTGTGTTTGCATGCGCATCTACACAAAACAGGCGTGTGCAAACAACAAACCAAACAACATCAAACCAGTACATGGCAACAGAAAGAATCAGTTTGCTGTGCTTGTTGCTGCTGTTGCTGGCCTCTTGCTGGGAGTACAGAGATGCAGGCATCTGAACCCGGCGTTCCTGCGTCCCCTCACCGCATGGGTCCGCTGCAGCAGGCAGCCGTCTCCTGATGGGCCGAGAGCTTAACTGGGGCTGGAGCGGCCGGCCCGACTACGCAAGCAGCGCTTTTTAAAATCTGCACACTCCCAGGAGGAGCTTAAGAACAAAGGCAACAGAGGGAGCAACCAAACAGCACAGCGTCTCAAAAAAGGAAAGAGGAAAGAGAGAGATGAAGAGAGAGAGAGAGCTGGAGAGAGAGAGAGAGAGAGAGAGAGACAGAGAGAGCAGAAGGTAGAGAGAAATGGGTAGAGGAGGGGGAGTAAGAGAGTTGGTGTGGGGACACAACGCGAGGGCATCTGAGGAAGGCAGAAGAGTGGACGGTGAATGAGGAAAGGAAATAAGAGAAAATTGGGACAGGGGTCTGCATTTCTCTCCTTGCTTTCCTCTTCTGCTGAGTCAGCCTTGGTGGCAGTGTAACATGCAGAAAACCAGAGGGATGTATACAATGCATAAGGTGGGATATGTTGCTCACACATATAGACACTCACTGGGCTAACTTAACACTTAACATAGGCACATATATGACTGTGTACTATATGTGGTGGTGCAGACTGCAGCATATAACAACTCCCACCAATGCAAGCAAAACTAACTATATCACTCTCTCTCAGCCTGCCTCTCTCAAACACATACACACATGCACACACACACACACACACACACACACACAAAGATGCACACAAAAAAAGACACACACACAAACACCACACTCACATACAGACACCCACGTGAATACATGCATTGCATACACAAACACACACACACGCAGAGAGAGAGGCTTTCACAAACTCTATGCACCTACTGCAGCACAGAATGCTGGGCCTGTTCCAAGGACCTATCAATCATGGCCAATGCAATCCGAGTTTAAACAGCGTGCTGCTCAAGTCCTGGTTTAACCACTCTGACACCAAAAGAGGCATATTGACCTGAAGTCTGCATTGAATACAGAGCAAGGTAACTCCTGTAAGAGAGATCATTGGAACACTGACCCAGAATCAGTGAAGGTGGCACAGCCAAGTGGCATGAGAAATGGGTAGCAGAGCAGAAGACTGATCCAAGGTTGTTGTTTTTTTTTTTTTAAGCCGAGACCTACAGTACATCTTAGCCTACTGAGACAAGCTAATTAGCCTCTACACTGTGTTTTTTCAGAAGCAGACTCAGAATGACTTTGCTCCATTACTTTGCATCAAGTCTCTAGAGCCATATGCTCAGCTCAGGAATGTCCCACTTGGTAAACAAAATGCACAGCTGTTTCATTCGGACAATCATTAGAAACCCACTGTGGGTAATGAGGAGACACAGGCTTGTGGAGCTTATTGTATTTTAATGAATACTCACAGCATTTTCTCAGGGGCTCCTTGTAATGCTGCACATGACTCCATCAGCTGACGAACACAGCTGATAAATAACTTTAAGAGGGGGAAAATTGATTCGGGAGACAGACGGAAAAACATTTGTCAACATCTCCTTGACCCTACCTTAGCCTTTTAATAGCTCTCCTCTCTCGCTCTCTCTGTCTCCCTCTCTCTCTTTCACTTACTCTTTCTCTCTGCATGTCCTCGGTGTTGATGCAACTGGAGCGGGAGAAAGATATGAAATTAGGACCACATTTCTCCCTCTGATATGGCAGGCGGCCTATGTCTGCGCCCGGCGGGGGAGCGACTGCCGTGAATGTAAAGCACATTACGGGGATGATTTCAGGCCCCCATGGCGAGAGCTGTGCCACTGCCACTTTAACTCCCTCTGCCCGACTGTCAGTGCCACTGCGCCCTCTGTTAAATAACATCCCCCACCACCTCATACACACACACACACACACACTACTCTACCCACCAGTGACAAATGGGGGCCACAGGCCACATCCATCTCCCCAGCCTGTTCCAAAGTGCTTTAGAGGCATGAAGCTGGATGTGTGTGTGTGTGTGTGTATGTATGACTGGGGTGAGATTGAAGATGTGTTGGGAGGGGTGAGCCAGTTATTTTTAGAATGTAATTGTTAACTGATAATGATATAAATCCTTGGTGTCACTCAAAACAATGAGGGTGGCAAAAATAGAGAGAGAGAGGGAAAGTGGGAGAGGGCATATACACACACACACACACACATACACACACATACACACACACACATACACAACCTGTGTCACAAATACATCTATGTATAATGGAATTACCTTCTGTGGCACTGATGCAATTATCCTTTTTTCAAGATGTTTCCACTATCAACCAGCACCATTTATACACACAAAGTTAACAGGTCAATTACCTACAATGTAATGTACAAAATACATAATATGCATTTTAATTTCATCTATAAAATACATAAGATGAAATATACAGTATAATTTGTACCTTAACTAAAACATTACTATGACCTACACTCTGTTATGACATGTCATTTTTTTCTTCACTGTCTCTGCCTAAGTGTGTGTGTGTGTGTGTATGGGTGTGTGTAGGGGTGTGTGTTTGTGCTTGTGTAAGTCTATGATCTAAGTGAAATGAAGTTTAGCACAGTTTATGGGTCGGCCATAAAACCAGAGCCAGGGAAATGCTGAACATAACCATGATAAGTCCTGCAGCTATTTTAGGCATGTGTGATTGAGCTGTGTCTGTGTGTGTGTGTGTGTGTGTGTGTGTGTGTGTGTGTGTCTCCCTCTTTTTGTTGTGTGTTTTAAAAAGTGTGTTTTTCTATTTCTTTTCAACACTTACCTGATTTACCATAATCCTAATACTGGCCTGTGCCATAGGGAGGTCTTGAAACAAGACTGTACAAATGAATAAACAAAAGGCTTAGACACTAAGAGAGAGAGAGAGAGACAGAGGGAGGGAAAGAGATGGTGAGAGAGAGGGAGAGACTGACAACTTCTACCAAAGAGAATCAGAATGAGATTGCATTACTGCACTCACTAAGCAAGAGAACCAGAGAACCCGTGACCGAGAGAGCGAGTGAACGAGAGAGGAGATGACAGAATAAGGGAGGTGAGGGATTAATACAAGCACGTTATCCACATTAGAGGACCTCATTAAACGGGCAACTGCGCAGTGGCTGGGGCAAGGCTTCGAGGATCCTTGCTCTCCCATTCCCGTGAGACAGGATAAGTTGGGAAACAGAGGATGAATTCTGCTCGAAGCTGTCCAAATCGGGAAAGGTTGTCGTCAGGAGCTGGCACCACAGGATGAGGATTCCAATTGAAGTCGCAGACCCAAGAGGGGATCTCTCCAGTAATGAGCCTGCTAGTCCCCGGAGGTGCACTTTGCTATTAAAGCACACAGATCGCTATAAAAAGGAACAGATAAGAAAATGAAAGAGAAAAAGAGCAAGGGAGAAAGAAGGGGGAGGAAGAGGAGAAGGGGGAAAGGGCAGAAGTAAAAAGAGGAAGACTGTACCAGGAACTTCTAGACTGAGTACGGGCTTCCACAGGCTACTGCCTCTTTTCTGAATGACTGCACGGTGAAATCAGTCTCACCATTTAGGTAGGGATATGCTCGGGGTAGCTTCTCATTTGGAACTGACTCACTCAAAATCTTATTTTAAACTTACCTACTGTGCAGGCTCAGGCACTCCACCTGCAGAAGAAGCTGGTGTCAGACTGCTTATGCCATGTAGGCCAAGAGAACTGATTATATTTTGATGTAAGGGATTCAGGAGTTTGTGGGTCCTCATTTAAATGACAGGAGTAGCACAAAGTATAAATTACGCTAATTGCATATCTATCTATACATTGTGTAACAAATGGGCTAAATCCATTTGTTAATTCAATAACATGACCAAGATCCTAAAGAAAAACATTAATAGGTGTTCTCAATGCTCCCAAATGCCACGGCTAGCTTTAGTTCAAGAGACATTTTGATTGTTGCTTGTTGCATTTGTCAATTAAATTAGGGCCTCGTGAGTAAATATGATCCTCCTTGATTGTGGCCAACTCCCTTTAGAGAGACTCCAACCTCTTTGTTTTTCCTCCATCAGCAAACTTAAATAATACAGCATTGGCTAGACAAAGCGCAACAGAACACAACGCAACTCAAATAACATGTGAAGCTGGTTGTGATACTTTGTTGCTATGCTGTTATCAATTGTTTGTGGAAGTCCACCATGAGTTAAGTTTGAGTCATAAAAAGGTCAGACACTGTTATTGTTGTTAAATCCATCAATAAAAAATGTGTCTGTGGTGATGTTCTGTCACTGTACCTATGCCTTCACCCCTACCCAGTGCCATCTAGCCTTGTGTGTAGGTCGGTCTGTAAGTCCAGCAGTGGTTCCTCTGTGTGGTTAATGGCTCTGATGTGTACAGTTTCATGCCCCGGCACTGAGTTGTCCTGATGACACACAAAGCTGTCAGCGGTGATCCTGTTTCCTGCCAGCTGAAACCACACACACACACACACACACACACACGAGTGCACAAACACACATACCCACCGACAAAGAGAAAAACACACACGCACAATAGATACAAAGTGGTTTGTGGTTGTTCAGGGAGTGTGTGTCCTTCTAATGGGTTTGTTCCCCTCATGGTGACACATCATTCTTCTGAGGACCTCCCACTGGACCCTGGCCATGCCATTGGCTGCCTGGCATCAGTGGCTGGCACTAATCAAACACACTCACACACACAGAGGATTGGGTTTTTAAGAGCAACTCTTTAGTGGAGGATTCATTTATTCATTTCATGGAATGTTTTGAGTGTGTATGTGCATATGTATGTGTGTGTGTAAGGTGTGTCCAGCTCAGAGATACTGGATAGAAAGAAGAATGGACACACACACACACAAATGGGAGGAGAGAAGGAGGGAGGGAGAGAGAGAATGGGAAAGAGGAAGAGAGGACGGTGGCCACCACAATGCGGCGTTTGACCCAGCACTGGCACTGGTAATGCATAATAAAGAAAGAGTGGTGTGTGCCAGCCACACACAGGGGAGAGGATGACACACACACACACACACTCTTTCTCTCTCTCAAATACACACACACACACACATAGAGGCAACTAAAAAGGTGAGAAAGAAAGGAAGTGAGAGATACAGAAGGAGAGAATGAGAGTGGAAAAAGGAAAGAGAAATAGAGACAGAGAGAGAGAAAGAAGGAAAGAGGGAGGGAGAGAAAGAGAGAGAGAGAGAGAGAGAGAGAGAGGGATAGCAGAGTGCCATGTAAGCAGTGAGAAAAGCTCCCAGTGAGTAGAGGTGCGGAGAGCAGGAACACACAGAGGACACAAGCTCACTCTGATGACTTTTATTGTTGGGAATGAGTACAAAGTTGGCAGCCACACCACTGCAAGGTATATGGACAAGTGAGCGCACACACACACACACACACACACACACACACCCTTTAGCTGTGCTCACTCAGTCATTCACTCTCCCTGGCTTGCACGCTCACTCATGCACCCGTCCACTCTGCATCATAGGGTTGTCAGGGCCTCTGCGTTTCACACAGGACAGTTAAGTCACACCTGCGCTGTGCGTCTCTCATCTTTGGCCCAATTGTGCTGACAGAGATGCGGTTTTACATCAGAGTAAAAAAAAAAAAAAAGAAAAAAAAAACATTGAAGCAAAGAAACAAAACAAATGAAAACAGTTCATAATTCAGAGTCTATGTTTTAGTAAAATATATAATACTTAATATAAGTTACTGTCATCGGTATTAAATAGCCACAACTGTCCAGTGCCTCTACAGCCAGCTCCGTGCAAGGGTTGTCACTTTGAAGTTTTTTTGCCCACAGCTTGGATTTCCTGTTGTTTAAAAAAAGAAAAGTCCGGAAGGTTTGAACTTGAAGAGTATTATTTGCACCCATATCATCCATCCCGGATATCACCAAGAACATGTGTGATTGTGTGTTTGTTTGTGTGTTTGTCTGTGTGTAGTTCATCTGTCAGTCTGTGTGTTGTCATGACACAGGGATGCATGAGGGGGGCCTTCCCAGTATCTCTGACAAGCCGAGCCGCGCCGAGCGCCACCGCGCACAGGGGCCCTTATAAATAGGCCAGGGGCCCCACAGGCCAGTGTGTCACCTCTTACATAATGAGAAGACAGCTGTCTCAGCCCTATGAGCACACACACACACACACACACACACTCCACATCCATCCCCACCCAGCAGTCAGTCGCTCCCACCAAATAAAAAATAAATAAATAAAATAAAATAAATAAAAAACTGAGTGGGGGATCACTGAATGCCCACATTTCAAGGGCAAACGCATAGCACTGGTGGAAAGAGAGAGAGAGAGTGAGTAAAAGAGAGAGAGAGAGTGAGTGATTGAAAGAGAGAGAAAGAGGGCTAGTTTAGCCTGGTAATAAAACCAGCCCCTCGGTCTCCACTTTGTTTTGTACAGAGGGTCTGGACATTCAGTTGTGAGATTTGATTGCTTGCTGGAGGTATTTAAATTTATAAAGATTGGATCAGCCCTTGAGTGTGCCTTGACTGATAACATTCTAGCTCTGCATTCACAACCCCTCCCTGTGTTCGCTGATTGGACAGGTTAAAATGCCTCCTGAGACAACAATCTCAGTGGGATCAAATCCAGACTAGCACTGTAGGGAGATGATAATCGAGCGGAAGTGTGTAGGAAGGCATTGCCAGGCTAGGGCTAGTTGGCTCCTACAATGTAATCATAGATCCTAACTGACAGTTGTTTTGCTTATTTTGGGGGGCTTACACTTTACTTGAGATTGTTGACATGAGTGACATGATCCTGTTATGAACACGACATGACATGTTTTTAATGAACATTACCTTAACTGTTGTCATTAAGTGTCCTTTGATTTATTCTAATGTAAAGTTGACACTGTTTGGTTTGGGATGTAGATATTACAAAACCCGAATCACACTTAATGACAACAGTCACAACCATTTTGAAGTGTCATTACATGTTCATGACACATGTCATGTCATGTTTATGACAGGCTCATGTCAATCCTGCGTCAACAACCTCAAGTAAAGTGTTACCATTTTTTGTCTGATTTTTTTTTTTTCAGAAAGTGTATATTTTTTGTGCTGAAATTGTACTCACACTGTGCAGGAAGTGAAAGAGACAAAAGAGAAGTCCAGAGCTTTTTGCACTTAAATGTCTCTTCTCCTTCAGAGGCCACTTTCTCTTTCAGTCTCTCTCTCTCTCTCTCTCTCTCTATCTTTCAGATTTTGTGCTCATCACCCTTTCCCTGTCCCCCTCTCTCTCGAGTCAGTTCCATGAGTCACTGTATTAGAGGGCATGGCTGCCTAAAGCTTCACAGGTAGTGTTTTTGGAAGAGCAGCGAGTGTCACACTTTTAACAGCAAGTCTCATGTGTGCGTATGTGTATGTGTGTGTGTGTGTGTGTGTGTGTGTGTGTGTGTGTGTGTGTGTGTGTGTGTTGTGCACTCACTGACAGACCATGATATTAACTTATTGCATTAGAGGGTCTCTGTGCTTCATCCTCACACTGTGGAGGAATGCAAAATAAACAGTAAACACACACACACACACACAATCGCAAACACACCAAAACCTAGTGTTATTCCATCATCACTATTTCTCTGCTGATAACAATCAGCTGACACACATACAGTAGTCAAACATGAATGAAATACACTCTCTTCCTCTGCACCAGGGCTTAGAGTTTTCGACTCTGGGTCAGAAGCCCTTTACACCTCGGCCAACAACGCATCAGCGTCAGAGACAGCAACAGCAGGCAGCTCACAGCCAACCCACAGCTTCAGTATGAAATGTGTAACACTGTTACCTACACTGTTATCAACACTGTCATCTTCATGTTCACTGTTTAGTCTTTATGTTTACTCTTGAGCATAGATGTTACTACAGTCTATACTGTCAAGTATGGCCATGACATCACAATACTCATCAAGTCAACAATAATCACAATGTATCAATACTCTTATATACCAATGCCAGTATGTATTCTTTAAGTAACTGTTGAGTATAGATGTTTCTACAATCTATACTGCTGAGCGCTGACATCACAGTATTATGTGCTCACGTATACCACTGTCATTATTGTCATTAAGTTACTGTTGAGTATAGATGTTACTACAGTCTATACTGGTTAAGTGCTGACATCACAACACCCTGCACGCATGTATACCATTGTCATTATGGTCTATAAGGTACTGTTGAGTATAGATGTTTCAACTACAATCTATACATTTAAGTGCCGACATCACAATACTCTGTACTCTGTATCCACATCCATTGTATGAATTCTATACTACTCACATTTACGGTATTTGGCTCTGTTTTGTCACAGGAGTTGCTTCGTCATGTAATGCTGGGTTGAGAGAAAGGGGCCTAATAAGGTGTTGGGAGGAACGTACAGCAAACTAGACCTGTATGGGCACAGGGCCTCTGCTGTTCTTGGGACTCGGGGTGATGAGAGATGAGAGATGGAGGGAGAAAGAGAAGAATGGGAGAGGAGAGGGGAAAAAAGGGAGGATTAGCAGCTTCTCTTTGCTGGGCAGGGTTAAAGGGCTGGTATTGGTCAGCTAGGTGCTGAAGTCTGAACACTATGTGCATGTGTTTTTTTTTGTTTCAATGTGTGCAGGAGGTGGAATCTGCCTGTGTGTCAATATGTGTGTGTGTGTTTGGGAGCATTTATGTTTGGTTGGGTCTAGTCTGTCCACTCTCTAGGCCTGGACTTCCTGCTCTAAGCCGCTATCCTGTTTCAGACCTGTGCTGGAGGGAGGCTCAAGAGAACGCTGAATGTGGCCGCTCTGGCATGGAGGGGGATTTGAAGGCTACAGACACACACACACACATACATACATACACATTTTCTCTCTCTTACACACACACTGGCACACATACCCAACACTTATACTAACTCCTCCCAGTACGCAAATAACTCTGTGGTCAAATAAAAGGTGTCAAGGTGTCAATGTCCTATCATTCCACGAAACAGGCCAACTGCTCCTCTAATGATGAATTGTTAAGAGCACGTGCATGTATGTGTGTGTTAATGTGTGTGTGTGTGACCTGACCTCCATTCACTGTGCCCAAACCGGACACCTCGTCAGTCACTTTTTGTCATCTCCAGTCTGTCCAACTGTCTGCTTGTCACTCTATCCAGGGTGTTCTGTTTACCATTCCAAGGAAATCTGACCCATAGAGGTCAGGCTGTACAAACTCTGTGGCACACACTCGGTATCTGTGAGAGCGACTGTTGACAAAGCACACTTAGGCCTATTGTTACGGGGTATTCCCCAATGACACACTTGTATTCCCACATGTGTATAATACTGTCATTGCAATGTGTGTTTCTGTATGTGTGTGTGTGTGTGTGCATGTGCGTGTGTGTGTGTGTGTGTGTTCAGCTGTGGTGACCTTTCTGGAACAATCCTGAGAGGAGAGGAACAGTCCCTGACCTCCCTGGCCTACCTGCATGCTGTTGCAGATTTGAGTGCATATGTGCTAAGAGAGGTGTCATTCTCCATCTTACACACACACACACACAAACACACATACTCTCTCTCTCTCTCTCTCTCGCTCACTCACACACACACACACACACACACACACACACACTGGAGCAAGTCCCTCAAGGGTACAAGCTATTATCTACAAACACTTTCTGCCACTCGCTTAAGAAAACAAAGGGGAACAGGAGGCGAGAAACAAGATGAGAGGTGGAGAAAGAAAGAGAGCAAAAAAAAGAGGGGGAGAGAGAGAGAATGAGTAAAAGGGAGTGAAAAAAGAAAGGAAGAAAAGGCAATAAAGAACAGCAATAGAGAGTGGAGAACGACAGACTAACAAAAAGGAGGGAAATAAAAACAGAGAGGAGGGCTGACAGGTTATGAAGAAGACAAAAGAAAGGAGAGGGGCGCTTTCTCTCTCTCTCTCTCTCTCTTTC